>KV908616.1:104978-107478 GCA_002005505.1 Botryococcus braunii | reverse complement strand
AACTGTGGTGGTACTGCAGCGTACTTATGTAATCATTTTAAAATACATGCATGAGTGTAAATGGCATGTTCCCAAATCATAACCCTAAAAGTTTTGTGTTCTAGCAAACTTACCCTAGTGTGGAATGACAGCAATCTGAAGGCTCAGAGATGGGATACCACAATCCATGAGTGCGACGTAAAAGACACAATGAGGAATTTGTGAGAACAGTCTCTCGATACAGAGTCAGCGGGTGTCCGAGGTCGTTGTGTTCGGTTGCGAAAACGCAACAAGCAGTTATTCACACTGGTATTCTGGTCACACTCAGGATACTAAACACGACTTAGGTGCAAATCGCATTCCCGGGACTTAAATTCATAGAATTGCTTGTTATTCCTCGACGGTGGGTTCTCGCGATCGACGAGGGGCTGTCCCAGCCATAACGCCGACAGCTATCAGCTATACTAGTATTTCACATATATTCAGGCATGGCCCCAATTTAATAGCTATTAGCTAGTAGCTAGTCCAACTCTATTAGATAGTCTATTAGTTGCCCAACTGGATCAGTTTGTCCATTAGTTTTGTACGTACGAGTACCTACGCAGCGCGTAGGTGCCCAACGCTATTAGCTAGTCATCCAACACATGGTAGCAATTCCAAATTACATACCAGCTGTCAACGCCAATGTTGCCAACAAAGCTAAGGATGAAGTCGTCTGGGGCTTCATTGTCGCAGTGGGATCCAGCGACAACCTCGTTCCACTGCAGACGAGATCCCTTTCTGCTCCAGTGCAGAAATGTAACAACTCCTTTGCCGTGAAAGTTAGTTCTTACACACCGAAGATAAGTTCTTTGGCGTCGTCACATGCATGCTTCGTCGGCCAACGGCATGTCGGCAACCGCGTTCGATGGCCACTTAGCCCTTGTCGTTTTTAAAAGAACACTGTCAAAACAGCGCAATCACACGTTCGATATTGGGACCTCGACTCAGTCGAGGTCCCATTATCGAACGTGTGATTACGCTGTTTTGCGTCGATTCACCAGATCGCGAGTCGCGGATCGCGACTCGCGATCCGTGTAACACCATTGCAAAAACGGACCGTTCTTGCAAACTGACAGTGTACAATTGTACAATGTTAACGGATCCGACCCGTCGGTTCGCGATCGGATGAAGCGATTGAATCGCTGCGATGCCAATAATATATGTGGTTGGCAATCAGTGGAGGCGGAGGACACCCGGGGTGATGGCCATATGGAATTGGGACTCCCAATGGAGTCACTTTTGGAAGTTTACCTGACCATCGAACCACAGACCCCTGAATCAGGATCCCCTCCAAGGGCCACTTAAAGCAACAGGGTGCGCGAAGGGTATTGACTCAATACTTTTAAAAAACTCAATACTATTGAGCCTCCTGACTCAGGCTAACGGCGCGTTGTAGCGTTGCAGGGAGCCGGTATTGCAGAAGGTAATTGGCAGCTTGCAAGTTGCAACTCAGAAACTTGTCAGCGTCTTTCCGCAGCACCCCGCGCATCAATTGCGAATTTATATCCAGGTAATTAGCAAGTGGACAGTGGAAGGTGTATCCTGACTCCCGTCTGCATTTGAATTAACAGAACAGAACCCTTTTACCCTTTTTCTAAGAACAGAACAGAAATCAGAACATCCTGGGGGCCAGATTTTGGGTGGCTCATAGCACGTGCAAGTGGAAACCACGAGGAAGTTCCTACCTGCGCCCCGTGGTTTCTCAACACACACACACACACACATACACACACACACACACACACACACACACACACACACACCACACACACCACACACACACACACACACACTCACACACACACAGAGGGGGTGGGGGAGCGCCCGCGCGAGAGATAGCTGGGGAGTGCAGGGGGGAGGGGGAGGGGGAGGGAGATCTCTCCAGAGAGGGAGGCAGAGAGGAGAGAGAGAGAGAGAGAGAGAGAGAGAGAGAGAGAGAGAGAAGAGAGAGAGAGAGAGAGAGAGAGAGAGGAGGGAGGGAGGGAGGGAGGGAGGGGGAGGGAGGGAGGGAGGGAGGGAGGGAGGGAGGGAGGGAGGGAGGGAGGGAGGGAGGGAGGGAGGGAGGGGGAGGGAGGGAGGGAGGAGGGAGGGGGGAGGGAGGGAGGGAGGGAGGGAGGGAGGGAGGGAGGGAGGGAGGGAGGAGGAGAGAGAGAGAGAGAGAAGAGAGAGAGAGAGGAGAGAGAGAGAGAGAGGAGAGAGAAGAGAGAGAGAGAGAGAGAGAGAGAGAGAGAGAGAGAGACTCTGAGAGGGGGGGGGGAGGGAGACAGAGACTCTGAAGGGGGGGGCGCCTTTCTCTCCAGCCCCCTCCCCCCCTTCGCCCATGACCTCTACCCTTTAGCTATCTGTCTTCCCACTACACCGTGGTATGATTGCATAACCAATGTTCCCAGACATATCCACGCTCTTTTCCGTTCTTCCCGAAACCACAACCATCTGGCACGCGAACGCTACCTTTCCACTCCCATCACCTTTCCGATTC
>KV908616.1:84978-89978 GCA_002005505.1 Botryococcus braunii | reverse complement strand
GAGGTCGAGAGCAGTCCAGACGCTCCACTCAGCTGGGTCAACGAAGGAGGCAATCTCCAATGGCACCTGTGGCAGAAGACGCACATGTCAGACTCAGCAGCTGCCGGCACTTGTTCACTCAAGAATCAGCAGCTGCCTGCACATGTTCACGTTTGAATCAGCTGCCGCCGGCACATGTTCTATCTAGAATGAGCAGCTGCCGGCACATGTTCACTCTAGAATCAGCACTGGCCCGCACATGATCACGTTTGAATCAGCTGCTCTCGGCACATGTTCTATATAGAACCAGCTGCTGCCGGCACATGTTCCCATTATAATCAGCTGCTGCCAGCACAAGCACACTTCAGAACTAGCACGAGGCGGAGGAGGAGGAGGCGAAGGAGGAAAGGATGTTATATCCACCTCTAGTATTTACACCCTTTCCACACGAGCATCCTGAAAGCAATGCATCATGAAGCAGTGCATCGCGTGCATCAGGAAAGCAGTGGATCGCGCACATCGTCAAATCAATGCATTGCGTGCATCATGAAAGTAATGCAGGCCAGCCTGACCTCTGCCTCACTACACGGGTGCCAAAGGCACGGTGCAACGTCCGTGTTTTGGCCTCTTTTCTCTCCTTGCTCGTTGAGAGAGGGAGGTGAGGCGGGAGAGAAAAGGAGAGGGGGGGGGGGGACGACACAGGAAGACGCACCCCAAACGTGGCGTAAGTAAGGTCCACAATGCGCGTGAGGAGGGTGATGGTCAGCACCAGCCAGTGGTTGGGCCTCAGCAAAGGGAGGCCGCAGACGCTATAGGCCCTGCACCCCTCCCCGTCAAGCCATAAAGAGATGAGTCATAGAGATTATGACCAAAATAAACATTTTATTATAATTAAGAATTACTTCTGTTACTTTTAATTACATTAATAGATTTTGTTGATAAATTTTTATCGATACCTGTATTCAAGAAGTTAATTTCAATTATGATTTACTATGAATAATTCAGACCGATACTTATTCTTTGAACATTAGTTATCATTATAACCATTATTCACTCTTTAAACACTATTCATTCTCTAACCAACATTCATTATAACTTAAACGATTATTCATTATCTTAAACCATTATTTTTTTCTTCTATTCCAGAGCTGTACTGCACCTTACCATCACACACTACTCTGGGATCACCCGGGTACAGTCACCAAAATACGTCTTTGACGTTCTGTCATTTCACTCTAAAGGAGTTCCAAATTTGAGGATTTGTTAAGTGCAAGTTAAATTTGCTACTTCATTAATTTGAAGATCTTACAAAGTTGGGTGTTTGCCACATGTATACCGCATACATATACACATGCAGGTAGGTATGCAATTCTCAGTGCCCGTCCTTCACCTCCCACTGCTCATGTGTTTAACACGGTGTTGCGCTTTGATCAGGGCAGTGCTGCGGGGGTCTTCACCTCGTTCTCCCATTTACGCCGGACTCTGAGATTTGACGGCCTATTTCGGGATCTCTACAAAGAAATGCTACAAATAATGACTTTGATTGTTGTTCTCACGCTGTTTCCCACCCTTTGCCCCTTGCCAACCCTACTACTTTTGGCACTGTGCCAGACCCATTTCTTTGAGGGTTCTCCTCAATCCTAACGTTTACACACACACACACACACACACACACACACACACACACACACACACACACACACACACACACACACACACACATGCGCATAGAGAGAAAGGGGGGGGGGGCAGGGAGGCAGGGCGAGACACTAGGACAGAGTGAGGCATGTGCCTGTGTGAGCGCTGAAGGGTCTGGTAGGTGATGTCAGTATCAGGCAATCTGTTGTAGCCGCCCGTCCTATTGCTCCGCGCTAGAGAAAAGCCAACGCTGTCTGTTAGAGAGGATGCGCTTGGGCTGGCCCAGGCCCGCCGGCTCCCCGCCCTGCCCAACCCCCACAGACTTGTACAGCTCATGAGCCTCCATGTGTACATCTTTGATTTGTACATGCAAGCGGCCACAGGCCCGCACATTCTTAGAAGCTCAGTGGTACATGACTGCACAGCCACACTTTGTACATCTCAAAACCCCCGTTGTACATGACTGTACAACCAACAGGTTTGTACATTTTAAGAGGCTCCGTTGTACATGACTGCACAGCCTCAGGTTTGAACATCTCAAAGCCCCCGTTGGACATGACTGCACAGCCACAGTTAGTACATCTCAAAGCCCCCGTTGTACATGACTGCACAGCCAACAGGTTTGTACATTTCAAGAGGCTCCGTTGTACATGACTGCACAGCCTCAGGTTTGTACATCTCAAGCACTTGAGAACTGTACAAGGTTGCGCCGCCATGCGCTTGGACATCTCAAGAGGCTCTCAACAGGATGTCTGGACTTCATTTCCACGAAGTTGTACATGTCAAGTTGTGCAGCCATGAAGTTGTACATCTCAAGAGGCTCTGTTACACATTTTTTCACAGCCAGGAAGTTGTACATCTCAAGGGCCCTTGGACATGCTTGCACAGCCACAAGCATGGCCATGACCAAAGAGAGTCTCCAATCGTACCAGACTGTTCAGAAACGAATTTGAATGTGACAACAAATCCCTATTAGTACACAATCACACAACAAGTATCCTTTTCTGTCCAGCAGCACAGTTTGCCCATTTCAAAGGGTCTCTGCTTGCACATGTCTGTCCAGCCACAGCTTAGCTGACTTCAAGGAGTCAACTATTATGATAATACTATTACACAATACTAATGTGTACAAAGGATTCCAACCCGACAGTGCAGCCAATGGATGTCAACAGCCTCCATCATGGCACAAAGGGTGTGGGTGTGTTTGTGATCTTTTACGAAACCCAAGAGTGAGACCCCGCTAAATCTGGTTCCCCCGCTCCGGAATTGATTCAACCGCTTCCAACGGGCTCCAATCCTGTGTCCCTAAATGTGCAGGGAGGCTCACTAGGTGTTCAACATAGTTTCCCTCCCTCCCTCTCCCTCTCTCTCCCTCTCTCTCCCCCTCTCTCTCTCTCTCTCTCTCTCTCTCTCTCTCTCTCTCTCTCTCTCTCTCTCTCTCTCTCTCTCTCTCTCTCTCTCTCTCTCTCTCTCTCTCTTACACACACACACACACACACACACACACACACACACACACACACAATTTTGCAGGGAGAATTAATGTGTGTCACGCATAAATCAAACAAGGCCCAAGATGGTTGGACTCTGAAATAGCCAGGAGATATTGTTGTCTGCAACTTACAGCTGCTCCAATTTTGCACCTTTGAGAGCACAGTACACGTGATGTTTTTATTTTTTTAGGTGATGTCTTGGTCTACATTGCCTGAATGAGGATCAGGCTTTTCTTCCCTTGGGAGTTGGAATCTGCAAGCGAGCCCTAAGGGGTGCCCACACGGTCCTCCGAGGTTATTCCACTGTCAGAAAAGGAGTCTGAGCTACTTGAAACGTTCTGCCAAATTCATTAGATTCGGTTTGGCGCTGTTCGTCTCGGGGTTTTGCACAGCGGTTTTGCTCCGCTAAGTAAGCCAGCCCGACCCGTGCGTGTTGGGAGGTGTTGATACCGCATTAATGTGGTTTATACAGTAATGTATCGCGATAAACATGGTCCCTACTCTCAAACCATACAGACTTCAACATCCATAAGGGCGCGTGGTGACGGACGACCTAGCCATGTCTATGAAGCAGGAGCAAGATTATGGCAGGAACTCTAGGAAGGTCGTACCGCTTAAGAAAATCTGAGACCTTCGAATTATCCCCCTTAGGACCAAAGACATTATGATTCCGCATCTTCGGTGATACCCGGGCCTTTAATGATCCCGTACTAGCGGGCTAGCTTGAGGCAGCATCTCAATCGTGTTAGGTGCGTAAGGAAAACTGATGTGATGCACTTGAATCACACAAATAATAGAAGTGTTAACCTTTTGAAGCTCAACATATTGCCGTTTTCCGATTCGCTAGAAGATGCGGATCATTTCCAAGGCCCCGTGCCGTTTCATCTCTGTATCTGAGAGTTACTAGTTCTCTTCGACTCATTCCCAAGTGACACTAAAGGGCTATTACATATTTCAGTCGTAAGTATAAAAGCATGTAGTGAGCAACATGTCTTGTGCGACCTGATGGTGAAAGCGGTACAATTCCCGTACAAGGATTGTACCCTATGCTTGTTGTCGTTCGGTTTTATTAAAGCCATACAGAAGCAAACATTCCTACCAGGGCATTGTAATCGTGTCCTTGTGGTGATTTCTTATGCGAGGATCTATCATAAGTGGAATTGTGTTTTAGCAGCAGGGCGGCTAGGTTGTTCGACAACTGTAACCGACTTGGACTGTTTGTCTTCAGCACGGGGTCGTTCCTGTGAGGGCTAGGATGTGGACGATGAAGTAGTATTTTTTAATTCTTGGAGTCGGATACCTGGTTGGGGTATAGCTCTGCACGGGGCAATCCCAATCCGGACACTGCAGTACATCGCTGAGCTCAAACGAGAACGGCACACTGTGTCAAAAACAGTCAACACAAGCTATAAAATTTTATTTCTGGACCATAAACTGCGTAAACCATTTCCCGCTTCTTAAGATAATCTGGTCCTGAGGTACTGCGCATCGGCAGTCCTCCGTTTTTGAGTTGGGAATGTTCTAAACTGCAAGTCACGCCTACACCACCCATCTGACAGCAAAGTTGAAGAGATTTCCGTTTGTGTGAGCGCTGCATCCCCCGTGCGACGCCATGAGATGGCGTCCTGCGACACCCGAGTAATCTCTCCTAATGTCGAGATTTGGAATCAAGTTCTGGAATCGACCTCACGGTTGGGTGAACTCCCATGTTTGCATTCCATGAGCATACCCTTTACACAATGTAGGGGCAAATTGTCGTCAGAGGGGAGGCGCATGGATCGGAGGCATGGACGAGGACAGGTGGAGGACCCTGGAGGAAGCTTTAACAGACTTTTTAAAACCAGACGAGACAGCAGCGCAACTCGTGGCACGTGTATCACGACCCCCGCT
>KV908616.1:24978-79978 GCA_002005505.1 Botryococcus braunii | reverse complement strand
TGCTGAATGGCGCCTGAAAATGCAAAACAAAGCGGTGCGGTGTGAAGGCGGGAAGGGGGCGGTGCCCTGTCATAGGTTGGTCATACGTGGCAACAGAGCCATGCAGTATGCCCCCGGATGTGCACACCAAGGCGGTGAGGTGGGGAGGCAGGCAGGGGGGGGGGGGGCGGGGGAGAGTCCCCTGTCAGAGGAGACGACAGAGCCATCCAGTATGCGCATGAGTGTGCAAAACAAGGTGGTGACGTGGTGACGTGGTAGAGGTGGTGAGGGGTGGAAGAGGGTGTGCAGATCTCGTGTGACAGCAGCACGGACTTTCTGGCGGCTCTCTCGGGGCTGCCCGCTCTCCTGGCACGTCTCAAGGTTGCCCCCGTAGGAATATCTAGAGCAGGTTGAGACTTAGCAGGTTTGGGCAGAAGTCCTACAAGCAGTTGATTGGCAACCGTTTGTTCCAAACTGCTTCCCTCGGCCCTGGTCATGCAGAGGGGCGCGGCCTGTGGAGGGAGAACATCAACCTGATGGAGGAGGAGGAGCAGGAGGACGAGGAGGAAGAGGAGGAGGAGGAGGAGGAGGAGGAGGAGGAAGGAAGAGGAGGAAGAAGAAGAAGGACAAGCAGGGGAGGGGAGGAGGAGGAGGAGGAGGAGGAGGACATGAGGGGGGGGGAGGGAGGAGAGGGAAGAGCTGGAGGACGAGAGGGAGGGAGAAGACCAGGGACAGAGGGGTAGGTTGAATATGACTACACATGACTACATGTGACTACATATGACTACATGTGACTACACATGACTACATGTGGCTGCACATGACTACATGTGGCTACACATGACTACATGTGACTACAGATGACTACATGTGGCTCCACATGAGTATGTGTGACTACAGATGACTACATGTGACTACCCATGACACACAGTAGATACTAGACACTGCACACTAGACTACACAATGTGCGAGGGCCGACGTGAGCGGGTTGGGGGGGGGGGGAGCGTGACTACATGGGACCATGTGACCATGTGACACCCACACCGAAAGGAAGGATGGGGAGGAGGGGCCGATTGAGGAGGAGAGAGGCGGGATGGAAGGCAGGAGACCATCCAGGTGGGCTGATCTGGCGCCAGGAGACCAGAATGGGGCCCAAAATCATGGTACCCCCAGTCGGTACCCCCATGTGGTACCCCCATGTGGTACCCCCTGAGGTAGTTGTCCATGCGTATTAATCGGTTTCCCCTCCTACTGAGCGGCTTGCGAGCAGCACGAGCTGTTAGGGTGAGAGCGTTTGACGCACCTCTTCTTGTGACGCAGCGGTCTGCTGGGAGTCACAACGATCCTCCTTCCCGCACTTGATCTTCTGAGTCGACGTGAGCGAATTGGCACTTCTTTTCATGAGCCGCTGCCTTTCACGGCACCTCCTGAGTGCTTTGATAATGGTTCGACGCCAAATGGGCGTGTGTGTGTTTGTGTGCGTGCGTGCGTGCGTGTGCGTGCGTGTGTGTGTGTGTGTGTGTGTGTGTGTGTGTGTGTGTGTGTGTGTGTGTGTGTGTGTGTGCGGGTGTGGATGATAGTGCGGCTCGCCAAGAGGGTGTGGGCTTCTGCTAAACAGTTTGTAAAAACGCCCTCTAACACCGTACAGCTGATGTACAGCTTGTACTGCACAGGAGCAGGGAGGGGTCAGCCTGTTACTCATCGACAACATAGCGGCTTTCTATTGGCTTGACAGAGCGGTGAGAGAGGGCCCTCCAGGCCCGGGGACCGGGGGACCTCGGCCTCCATGCGGTACCCCCATGGTCCCACCTGGGGGACCAGGTCCAGCACTCTCACAAACTCCCTCTGCGGCCACTTACCCAGCCCTGGGAGGCCCGCCCGCTCCAGGGGAAGGAGTCTCCTGGGTACCGGGTGGGGCTGGCTCCGCAGCGGTTGCACTTTGTGGGGACCTCCTCCCAGGCGACCTTGGCGGAAATTCATGGATTCCTGCGGGGCCAGGGGACCCAAACGTCGTTGCACGCAGTGCGGCACCTGTGGGCCTGCATCAGGTGTCTCGGGCGGTAGCCGGAAGCCTCAGGAAGCTGATGCAGGAGCACAAATTGGCGGCGATAGTGAGTCAGAACTCCTTTTTGCTGCCGTCGCAGCCTCCGTCCTCCAGCGGGTGGGGGAGCCCAGATGCGGGGCCACCATTACACAATGATGTGACTCATGTTAGTAAGGCAGTGGCCCTGCTTGTTTTACGCAATATACCGACCAGGACCCGCGTTTCGGTGTGCAAGGGGAAATTGAATGAAGGGTCTGTTTCACAATACTCGGCTCGTGGATTTGAAGGGAATACATCAGAAGATGCCATTGCAGATTTGACTTCTGTTTGCGTGTTTCTCCTGATGTATATCTTGACCTAAACCCTCGAGGCTCCCAAGGATGTGAGTTCCAAAAATGAAAAGTGTGTTTGTCAGAATACCCGCGGAGGATCCTGTCAGGTGAGAAGCAAGGGGCATGTTGAGGGGGGACAACCTCTCCATACCGTTTTTTTTTCCATTTTTTGTTTTTTATGTTTTTAAAGATAACACTGTCACGTGTTGTTCTAAATCTGGCGGCGGCGGCAAGAAACAAACACAAACCAGGCGGCTGGCGGCTCGGGTTCGCATGGAGGTATTGCTCAAGACCAGATTGGTCGTCCTGCATGGCTAGTGATGCAATATCTTGATCTCTTCTTCTTCTCCATCATCTGCTCCTTCTGCTTGTCCTTCTCCTCCTCTTCTTTTTCTCCTCCTCGTCCTTCCCCCTCTCCTCCTTCTCCCTCTTCTCCTCCTCCTCCTCCTCCTTCTCTTCTCCTTCTCCCTCTTCTCCTTCTCCTCCTCCTCCTCCTCCTACTCGGCCTCCTCCTCCCTTCTCCTCCTCCTCCTTCCGCCTCTTCTGCGTCTTCTCCTCAAGGGGTGGAAAGGGGGGCAGGGGGGCGGATGCATGGGCACACCGGGAGGTGATGCCAGCAGGATGGCAGGACTGTGTGACGCACCGCGTCCTGCTCAGGCAAGTGCCGCCCCAGGATTGGAGCCTGCCCAGGGGCCCGCCTGGGGGCCCAGCACGCTTCGGAGCCAAGTGGCAGCTGCCCTCCGACCCCAGCCTGCACTTCTTCATCGTCACGGACCCCGCCCTCCAGCCTCTCTGAGCCCGGCCTCGCCGCCTCCGCATCCGTAAATCAAACAGCTGCTGCAAGGAGACGTCCAGCAGCTTGCGATGGTGTGCAGTTAGGACAGGCTTCCCTCTGTATGGTAAATCAAGCAGCTGGAATTGGCCAACGGGCTCTCCTCAGTTGCGCGACGTGGAACGACTTGAATCGACGACAATCTAGAGTGCCAGCTCAGCTCCGGCACACAGCGCCATCGGGCAGAGACCTCTGGACTCCAAAAGTGCCGGGGCCTTCCGACCGCGTTACATTGATAAAGCACAGCGTTGTGGGGATAACGTTTAGCCTTATGAGGGCCTTAAAAGCCTTATAACGTTTAGCCTTATAAGGTAATTGCATTGAAAATGTTAACTTGAGGCACACACGTCCACCGCTTGTACATATGCGGGTGTACGGCCCGCCCGCCCGCCCTCCCCCATGCACGCACACACACCATCCTCCTCAAACAAAAGTGGAGCATATCCCAATCGCAAAGACCATCCTCCTTATCTTCGTCGGCGCCCTGCCCTTGTGTCGCCGCAGGCCCTTCTGTTCTGGCGTATCTCGGCCACATAGTTGAGGGCGATCTAGTTGAGGATACATCCCACTTTGATGCGTGTGTTCGGGCTGTCAATAGTCGGTGTGCGGCTCCCGGAAGTTCCCGGCCACCTCCCTCATTGTGACATGTGCCTCCGTCATTGTGACATGTACATGTGCGGCATGTGCGTCATTAATGACCATGCACATGTACGGCATGTGCGGCATGTGCATATATTGGACCATATGGGACATGTACATGTGTGGCATGTGCGTCATTTACGGCCATGTACATGTGTGGCATGTGCAAATATTAGACAATATGGGACCTGTACATGTGCGGCATGTGCGTCCTTTGGCCGCGTACATGTGTGGCATGTGCGTCATTGGCCACGTACATGCGTGGCATGTGCATCGGGGGACATGCACATGTGCAGCATGTTCGTCACTGGATAAGTACATTTTCTGCCGGTGGGTGGTACCACCGGTGAGCACCCCTAGAGATGTGTATTTCATTGGCCATATATATATGGATGCATCGATGAGATATGAGATATCTCTTTGTTGTTGGGGGAGGGGCTGTTACATCTCATCAGCCTCTATTTGCTGGACAGATGTCAATCTTGCATTGAAAGACAAAGAAGCATATTTACAAATTTAATTACAACCCGTATTTCAGAAACGGACATATGGAAGTTTTCTGATCCGGATCCGGCATGCGCATCCGGATTCGGATCCGGCATTTCAGCAACGGACCGATGACTGGTACATGCATGTAAAATATGTGCATTGATTGAAAGATATCAAATGAAGACTTCAGGGAAAGCTTTCTTAACAAGATCTTCCCTATAGGTTCATTTCCTTGGACCACATTATATGCTTACGTAAGAGTCAAATGGCATTCAGCCAAAAAAGAAGGCAGTTTCCTTTTTGCCATGCCAGCATTGCCACAACATGTTGTATTTATGTAAGTATCGATAGGCTGCCATCCACTCAACATTAAGGAATTTTCCATATAGCTATGCAATATATTGCATAATATATAGGTAGCTATGTACATTGCATAATATATAGGTAGAAATGTATATTGCATACTATATAGGTATATAGTATGACAATAGAGGGGTACAATGGGTTTCTGTAGATAGCTATGACGATAGATAGCTATGAAAAACTTTGGATTTAAGTTTAGCTATCGGTTTTCATCGTAAGGGCTCCAGCTAGCGCATGCGCAAGCACCCTGATGCGGGCATCTTCATCGGCAGGGATCCCAGAAATTCCGGAATCTCCACGACTTCAGTCGAACATTACCTATATCAGCTAGCTAGCGCTAAGGCAATGTGCCGCTGCTAAACTGGGGAGTCAAGTTTCCTCAGTTTGCAGTGTGTGGGGAGTCAATCAGTTTCAGATCTGAAACAATGATGATCATGCTCTTCAAGTGACTTGATAGTCATCAAGTCTTAAGACTTGATAGTCAAACCTTTTAAACTTATTTGCTTTGACCTAATTATGGACCCTTTCGTTTTCGAAGCATCTCCTTGGGACCCTCAGATCTGAGCTAGATCTTTGATCTGGATCTTTAAAGACCAAATTTGGGGGTTTGATTGTAAGCAGAATTCGGTTATCAATCGCTGATCAGTCGTGACTTATTGTTACTACGTTTGATATATCATCGATGCATCAAGGCGCATGCGCCCTAGGAGGCGCATCAATAATATCTAACAGACTACCTATTGCAGCCATTACGGCAGCCGCAATCAAGATGAAAGGCTGGAAGCAGAGACACACTATTCCCATTATAAGTATGACTAGCGCAGATCCAAAACCAGCTCGAATCGCTTGCCACGTTGATGTGCCTTCTTCTTCTTCGTCTTCTTCTTCGAAGAAGTTTTCCTCTTCTTCTTCTTCTTCTTCTCCGTCGAAGAATTCTTCCTCTTCTTTTTCTGCTTCTTCTTCTTCCCTGCAGGTAGCATGTAAGATCGTGTTTGCTGGCAGCTTTCACGTAGGGGACATATAAATACCAACACAAAATAGCCACTATGAAATAATTATGATATTAAGTGTGTGTATGCGGTAATTTCGGTGTACTACAATGGCACATTGCACATACCACCACACGCGTGGACGTGTGCGCACACGTGTACACACACACACACACACACACACACACACACACACACACACACACACACACACACACACAAGCGCGCGCTCAAATATATATCTATATCTTTATTCATATACTTCACTAGTACTCAAGTTGTTTGATTAATATACTGATATTCACATGAGTACCAGTGAATTCAGAATGTTCATATTGTAATGGACAAAACCATAAACAATGAACTATGTTTAAGACATTATTATGCCTTCGATTTATGTGTTTTTAAAATGTTTCTTGTACATATATATTTATCATATATATGCCGACAAAGGCAGACGGCCTTGTACATATATATTTATCATATATATATGTGACATCCACAAGTGTTGCAAGACATCACTTGATAAGCTTCTCTGTAGACTGGTCCTCACCCACGCAGCCTGGCCCTCGTGCTACCGATATCGCCACCGAAAGTGGTAGAGATTGCCACGCAATAGGTGAAAGAAACCCAGCAGGCAAATAATAGGTCCCAGAAGCGGATAAGCGGTTTTAAAACGTACTTAACTCCTGTACTGGAATTCGCGGATAAGTTGTCTTGCCATCGCCGAAGGGGCCTAATGAACAGCCAATCCGTTAGATTGCATGCACGCACGCACGTGCGCACGCAATGCAAAAAGGTATTACTGGCCGGCAGACCTGGTTCCTCAATGAGTGCGCGCGGATAATTAAAGTGAAGAATAATTTACGTAAACGGCGTATTTTCATCAACCTATATCATAATCATGTTACTTGAAACACACACGTATATTATAACACCATTATATGAAAACACTAGTGATAATTCATCCCGAAATTATATAGTAATTAAACCGGGGCAAGCTACGTTTAACGGCGTCACGCCCTGAACAATCATTTGTGTTGCAGACGTTTACCCGATTGTCAGTAGCATATTTCCGGTAAATATATAGCTAACTAGTGAGCATCAATCTTGCCCAGTAGTATTCAAGTGCAAAAGGGGCTCCCATGTATGTTATCGGTCCTGATATATCTAGCTATATAGCGCTCGCTAGCAGTGCTAGCTAGCTAGCAGTGCGCATAGCATGCTGTAAGTCACGAGATGACGTGCAACTCTTGCTTGCCTGCATAGAACTTTAACTAATAAAGATTGCAAATGGGAGCAATATTTCAATTTCGTGGGAGGGCAACCTGTTTGTTGGATGGGGACTGAATTGACTGAAAATCTGTTTGAACAGCTCGTTAAAATGATTGTAAATTGCCTGGTACATGTACTGCTCCTCCGGATCCGACGTTTCTAAGAGATAAGAGTAACAGCTTTTTATCCCGGCAGGAATAAGCTGAAGCCATTCGTTGATCTTTGTTGGCTGAGCCATTTAATGTAGGATGATTATCTGATTGAGCTCGGCTTCTGTATCAATAAAGGTGACGTATATACTTGAAGTAATAATACCTCTCCGAATCCGGATCCGGAGGTCGACCCTGTACAAACGTCCCTGTCGATATATTCTATATAAACGTTCGCCACAAAGCAGCTATGATAACCATATATGTATCTCCTATATGTTAACTATATTTATACACCATATACATACTATATGAACATACTATATATAATCATAACGATACTAAATTTAGAAGGATACGTCCTTTTAAAAGGATACATGCCTTAAATTTTTAACATTAATGATGATATTGAAGGCAATTTCAATGTCTGATGGATATCCATTGATGGTACGTAATTTATAAATCCAGATCACGGATACGCGGTAATTACCTTGTCAGTACCATGTGATTTTATATTATTTAGCTGTCAGTACCTATAAACTTAATTTTACTTAATTTTAAGTCAGTAGGAATTCTGTATGGAATATATTCGAAAGGCTTACAGTATACTTTATATAATACTTGATGTATATATGTACCTAAATTTAGTTAAGTATATATGCCTTGTTTGCAGCGAAAGTTGCTTATCAATTGACAAGCACAAGCAAAAAGCTTGAAGGTACATATAAAGTATATACATATATGCTATATGCTATATATGCTATACACATATATGCTCTAAGCCATTCGAATACATTCCATATGCATACAGAATTCCAACGTTGGAACTCTGGTGCATATGGATTATATTCGATAATATATTCGAAAGGGTTAAAGCATACTTTATATGTATCTTTTTGCAAATGGTTGTAAATTGATAAGCAACTTTCGCTGTAAACAAGCCTGAAGGAATATGCGTATTATAAATATACTTATGATATACGAAACTTTACATGTACCAATTTGCAATTGCCTATCGACTTAGTTGATAAGCATTTGCAAATTGATACATATAAAGCATACTGTAATCCTTTCGAATATACACTATATAGCCTTTGGCAATAAATACGTAAGTACACTACAATTCAATCCTAGTGCCAACCCAGATCTCGACCACAGCAGTATCCATATTGCATATATTCTGACATTCTTCGAAGGAAACCTGAAATGAGTTCATTCTACAAACACACCATTACTCGACAATTATTAAGTGTGTAATTACGCACTTATTATTATGCTTCCCGAAATGAGTTCATTCTACATACACGTGTGCACACTCGACAATTATTAAGTGTGTAATTACGCACTTATAATCATAAGGGTCACGGACGTCAGAAGCACCAGCTCATTTTTCATCACTTACCTCTTTGAATAAATATGTGTTTGGAGAGGAACTCTCCTGGATATGCTATCTTGGATATTGAACGGTACTCCTGACGTCACATGTGTACACGCTCGTGTACACGCTCGTCCCAACAACGTTGTTAGTAAACTTGGAACTCGGTTCTCAACTTGATTTTTTTCTCAAGAGACTCTCAAGTATATCTACTTGGCTAGACCTTGCAGATGCGGAGTGAATTATGTCGACGAGCTGCCACTCTGCAGCACTAGCGAAGTGACAGCTTCCCGTCTTAGTAACGCTGTTACAACATTCGGTAGTAACGCTGTAGTTAGTACTGGCAAGCTAAATTGAGCGCGGGGCAAGGCCGATACCGTTTTCACATGTGTACAATTGCAGTGCCGTACTTCCAGTAATAGTCGTCCCCTCCCCCACCAAGTGAGTAGACATACGCAGTCTATATAGGGTGTGTATGTCTACGTAGTATATATAGTGTATATACCTATGTATAATACATGTACATGTAGACCCTCAACACGTGGATTTGAATCCTAAACATCTATAGATTCTACAAAGAACATATAGATCTATATAGTATAGAACCATATAGATGTATATATTATATATAGTATGCATATTATATAGACCCAAATAGATCCATATAGATGCATATATGTACTTTAAATATATTATTTTATATAGCTGTACATGTAAGTAACTTACACACACACACACACACACACACACATATATATATATATATATATATATATATATATATATATATATATATATATATATAACGTACATATATAATTATGTACTTGATCTGATTAGCTGACTAATTACACTGACACTGGCGGCCCTGTCAAAATGTATAATAAGTTTGCCTGATACTGCAAAACAGGCGGTGAGGTGGGGGGTGGGGGCGGTCCCCTGTAAAAGTTGAAAACAGGGCAAAGCGAGGTGCGCCTGGATGTAAAGAGCACTGAAGTGATGTGGGGAGGGGGCAGGGGCGGTCCCCTGTCAAAGGTGAAAATCCAGCAAGGCAGTATACGCCTGAGTGTGCAAAACAAGGTGGTGACGTGGTGAGATGGTGAGGCGGTGAGGGGTGGAGGGGGGTGTGCAGATCTCTCGTGTGACAGCAGCACCGACTTTCTGGCGGCTCTCTCGGGGCTGCATGCCTTCCTGGCGCGTCTCGAGGTTGCCTCTATCCTCTGGAAAATTTGTAGCAGGTCTAGATTAAGCAGGTTTAGATTTAGCAGGTTTGAATGTAGCAGGTTTGGATAGAGGTCCTACAAATAGTAGTTAATTGGCGACGTAGGCTCTACATGCAGTTGCTTGGCGACCGTTCGTTCCAACGTGCTTCCCTCGGCTTTGATCATGCAGAAGGGCGGGCTCTCTGGAGAGGGAGCACAAGAAGGAGCAGGCCTGCTCCTCCTTGTCCTAGGACGAGGAAGGAGGAGGAGGAGGAAGAGGAGGAGGACATGATGGGGGGGAGAAAGAAGTAGAAGGACAGGCAGCGGTCTGGTGTGAGTCATTAATTGATCAATGATCATGATCTCCTGGGTCGACGTGAGCGAATTGGCACTTCTTTTCATGAACCGCTGCATTTCACGGCACTGTGACAGGTAAATGTGCGGCATGTGCATCATTGGACAGGTACATGTGCCGTTGAGCATCCCTAGATTTGTTGGTGTGTCTTTCGTTGGATCCTGTGCGTCATCGTCATCGCTCCTTGTTCACCTCTGGCACCTCTGGCTCTTTAAGTCTGGTCCTCTGGCAAGTGGACCTTTCAGCTGATGCGCTTTTCCAATTTAATTAAAAAAGTGCGATTTACAGATTTTTGAAATATAATTTGCTGGCAACCCTCTGAAACTTTGAACTCTTCAAGAGAGTGAAAGGTAATGAAACGAATTCGCTCCCATGCATGTATGGGGATGCGTCTCGTTGTTGTGTTGGGGCCGTACATTACATTAGCCTCTATTGGCTGGACAGATGTCAATGCTTTATTGAAAGACAAAGAAGCGTGCTTGATTTTACAACCGTTGTAGTTCAGAAACGGACCTATGTAAGTTTTTACGTCCGGCTTTTCAGAAACGTACCGATGAATGGTATATGCATGTACCATATGTGCATTGATTGAAAGACATCAGATGAAGGATTTCTTTCCTAAGTTCATTTCCTTGGACCACATTGTATACCTAAAGTAAGAGTCCAATGACATTCAGCCACATTTGAGGGCAGTCTCCTTTTTGCCATGCCAGCATTGCCAAAACATGTTGTATTTATGTAAGTATCGAGGGGCTGCCATCCACTCAACACTACGGTACGATGGGATCTTCTGTAGATAGCTTTGACATGCCTAACTATTGTAAATGGGTATCTATGACAATCGATACGTACGATGGAATCTTCTATAGAGAGCTATGACGATAGATAGCTATGACAAACACATAGAAGTTTAATTATCGTTTTTCGTCTCCAGGGCTCCAGCTAGCGCAAGCACCCTGACATCATCGATGCGGGCATCTTGATCTGCATGGCATCCCAGAAATTTCCACGATTTCATTTGAACATTACCTAGCGCTGAAGAAATTTGCCTCTGCTTAACTGGGGAATCAAGCTTCCTCAATGTGCAGTGTGTGGGGAGTCAATCGTGACCTGTGTGTGTGTGTGTGTGTGTGTGTGTGTGTGTGTGTGTGTGTGTGTGTGTGTGTGTGTGTGTGTGTGTGTGTGTGTGTGTGTGTGTGTGTGTGTGTGTGTGTGTGTACAAGTGTATAGGTGTAAATATATCATCTTTGTGATTTCCCACAATGATGATCATCCTCTTCAAGTGACTTGATAGTCTTATAATAATAAGGTCTATAAGGACCCCATTCCGTTTTCGAACCTTGGGACCCTCAGATCTGTGCTGGAGCTTTGATCTGGATCTCTGGGGTTTTGATTATCAGTCATGACAATTCGCTTAACAATCGCTGATCAGTCACGACTTAAAGTTCCTACGTCCGATGTATCATCGATGCGCGCCGGAGGCGGAGGCGCTGCCACTGGCGCCGGAGGCGGAGGCGCCGGCGCATCAACAATATCTAACAAACAACCTACTAGTGCCGTTACACCAGCCGGAATCCAGACGACGAGCAGAACGAAGAGACACCATAATCCCCTTATGACTCGCGCAGGTATTGAACTAGCTTGAATCGCTGCCCAAGGTCCGCCACCTCCTAGCCTGCAGGTAGCATGCATGATCGTGTTTGCTGGCAGCTTTCACTTAAGGGTCATTTATATACGCCAACATAGAGTAGCCACTAAAAAATACTTATGATCATTCATATGAGTGTGTGTATGTGGAAATTTCGGTGTACTGCACTTGCAGATTGCACATATATGTATATACCACCACACGCGTGAGCACATGTGCCATGTAGACGTGCATACACACGCACACATATCACACACACACACACACACACACACACATCACAAACACACACATCACACACACAAACACACACACACACACATACAAGAGCGCGCTCAATTATATATCTCTTTATTCATGTACTTCGTGAAGAATATCAATAAGTCACTAGTGATCACTAGTACTCAAGTGATTCGAATCACTTGAGATTACAGGTGAATTCGGAAAATTTTAAAAATCATATTGTAATGGACAAAAATATAAACAGTGAACTATTTTTAAGACATTATTATGTCTTCGAATTATGCATGTATATTGTGTTCTCGAAGAGATCTGTGACATCTATGTAGATGTTGTATACATGTACGGTTGTTGCAAGTCATCACTTGATAAGCTACTCTGTAGAGTGGCCACCCATGGTAAGCTTGGTCCTCACCCACGTGCAGACAGATTGGCCTCCGTGCTACCTATATCGCCACCAACAAGGGTAGAGTCTAGCGCGGCAAGTGTTAAAGTACACCAGCAGGCAGGGTATAGGTCAAAGAAGCCGATAAGCGGTTTTAAGACGAACTTAATTCCCATGCTTGTGGGTAGGTTGTTTATCAAATGCCGAAGTGGCCTACATGAACAGCCAAACCGTTAGACTGCACGCAATGCAATAAAGTAGTACTGTCCGGCAGGCCTGCTTCCTCATCGACCAACTGAGGACTTCAATGAAAACGCGCGGAGATTTAAGTTTGATATACTTAACTTCAAAGTTGTATATTCATCAACCTATATCATAGTCATGTAATTTGAAACACACACGTATATTGTGATCCGTAAGGTATACCATTACATGAAGAATGTAACTTCAAAGTTGTATATTCATCAACCTATCCTTACTTAACTTCAAAGTTGTATATTCATCAACCAATCATAGTCATGTAATTTGAAACACACACGTATATTGTTATCCGTACGGCATACCATTACATGAAAAACACTGGTTACTAATTACCCCTTACTTATGTTGGATATGGTAATTACTTGAAACACACACGTTTATTGTGACACCATTATACGAAAAGCAAAAGTGACTACTTCTTCGTAATTATATTGTAGTATTGTACAAGCTAGCTGGCGTCATGTTCTGAACAGACGTCGGTAACACAAATGTTTAAACGAATATCTGTAACATATTTCTGGTACATGTATAGCTAGCTAGTGAGTATTTGTGTTGAATGAATTGGTCAATACTGTACTTAGTGACATCCCCTGTCACATGCCATCAACAGCAGTGTAAACTATAGCCGTTATAGCCCTTTATGAACGGTATAGATCATACTCGTACCTCAATGACATAACACGTGACTTGTACGATATGCGTTCTCAATAGACATTACGTATGGTAGTACTTTAGGATCCCTGCAGTCCGAGCCATCCCTGGGCAGCCCAGGAACGGCTCGGTACTTGTCCGAAGCATGTTGGTATCCTTGACCAACCTCTACTGTTGGAGAGTGCTGTGTGCTGTTCCTGGAAACGTTGTAGCGTGGACGGTTTTTCCCACAGGCTACGAAGTGACGCTGCCGTCGTGCCATCACTGCAGGTGTGTTTAGGATTCTCAAAGCCGTTCCAGATATGATTGTGCTCAAACATTCAGACCAGTTAGATATTACTGCTGTGTGCATTGATGAGAGTGCATGACGAGAGCGCACTGAATGTTTGACCTCATTGAGACTTATGTTGACGTCCACCGTTGTGGCGGTAAGATAGTTTCACTGTACAAACATCACAAAGAGACCTTGCTGAGTTACTGATGAACTATTATTGTATTCTAGTGACGTAAAGTAGACATCGCAAGGCCTCTTTGGTGCTGAACTCTGCTATCAGGCAAGGCGTAGTGTTACGTGGTCTTTAGCAAGAGTGAGAGCAGTTAAGATCATTTGTAAGACTTGTCCGAAGCATGTTGGTATCCTTGACCAACCTCTACTGTTGGAGAGTGCTGTGTGCTGTTCCTGGAAACGTTGTAGCGTGGACGGTTTTTCCCACAGGCTACGAAGTGACGCTGCCGTCGTGCCATCACTGCAGGTGACGCCGCAAGCAGAAATGCTTCAGGTTATGGGCCCACGCTTTCCAAGCTGAGCTTGCAGTGACGCACGACAGATTTCCAGGGAGAAAAGGGGTTTCGGACCCCGCTTCGAGACTGCGAGCTTCACTGACGAGTGAGGTCTGGCCGTTCAAACATATCGAGCTAGTCACGTAAAATTATTCCTTCTGTAGTGCTGGAAGGAATTGTTGTACAGTAGCAACTGGGCTGGGAAAGCAGAAGTACTTCTGGGACTGATCAACTCAGTGTCAGAGCTAGGAAGAAGTGCTTCCAGGGGAAGTCATTTAAGGCTTGGAGTGAAGAACTGGCTTGATCATGAAAACTAGAAGCAGACAAGTGATCATGAAAACGAGAAGTAAGCGCACTGCAACGGAGTCTGGATCAGCTGGGTCTGGCTCCTCCATCAGTGCATCACCCAGCCAGCCAGCAAACTCCACTGCGCAGAGTGGAGAGATGTGCATCGCAATGACGAAAACCGGTGGCGTCGTCACCACGAATGTCAAATGTCCAGTGACTCTGGACAGAGAGGGAGTGGAATTTCCACTCTGGGATCTGGCATATGTGGCAGCCTGTGGCCTCAAAAGGTGCAAGGCAGCCATTGAAGCTCCAATGCCAGACACAGAGGAGAATGCAGCAGCGCTCCTAATGCTGATTGAGAGCGTCCCCAAGGCGTGGGGTGCCAAGCTGGCTGCAATGCAAGTGGCAGCCAATGCCTACCAGTGGGTTCGAGAGCGTTTTACTGGAGGGGCAGACCAGGAGGTAACAGCACGCTGGCTGGAGCTCCTACACACCAGTATGGGAGAGACAGAAACGTTGGAGGACTACTACAACAGGAAGGTGGCACTCTTCCATGCACTCAAGCGAAATGGGCACTCCATCATGGAGAGAGAAGCCAAGCTGGCAATCATCAAGGGCCTGCCAGAGGAAGCGAAGGAGACTGGGATGTTCTCCTCATCTGCTGGGAAGGATCTGGAGGGACTGTGGGAGATCATCTCCACCACAGCCAAGGGACTGGGCTTCAACGACCAGGTCCCCAGAGTCACCCCTGTGGCCAGGGCAGCCATCACACCAGCCTACTCCACCACACCAGGGACTGCAAGCCCACAGGAGACCCAAGCTGGAGGCCAGGGGGGCCAAGCTTCATCGACCAAGGTGGAGGGACGGGACCGGCGTGACAACAGGCGCTGCCGCTACTGCAACAAGCTAGGCCATTTTGAGAGGAACTGCCTCAAGAAGGAGGCGGACGAGAAGATGCAACAGAACCTGCAGCAAGTCATGGCTGCAATGGCCAATCTGCTTCCGCAATTCCAAAATCAAGCGTCGGCTGCAGTGGCTCGACCTCCGGAGGGCAGCGGGAACGGCAACAACTTTTTCCCCGGGGGATATCCACCACCCTCTGGTATGTCTGCCATGATTTCTCTGAATGTCTTAACACCAACACGCGTCATGCCAGAAGCGAGAAGTTTTCTGGTGGACAGTGGAGCCACCATCCACCTAGTCAATGATCTGTCCCTGCTACATTCCCCCACCCTGCACAGAAATCCCATTCCTTTGCATATGGCTACGTCAGATGCCACGGGACAGATAATTGCAACTGGTTCCCTGTGCTTGAGCAGTGCAGAACAGCAACCCCTGTGGCTTCACAATGTGCATTGTGTTCCTTCAGCTACAGCTAATCTGATTTCAGTGACAGCTGCTATACGTGATGGGGCTAGTTTTGTGACAGACAGTGTGGGAAGTTACACTGGTATGCGTGGCGCTCAAAACTGGTCTTGTTCAGTTGCACAGAGAAATGGCCTGTATTTCTTGCAGAAGGTCAGTCCAGTCAGAAACCCTGTCTCTGTGTTTGTTAACACAGCCAGAGCACCAGTCGCTCATGATTGCAGATTGAGAGCACTGTGGCACAGTAGACTGGGGCACCCAGGGGAGGTTAATATGAGGCGACTGCAGTCTGAAGATTTGGTCCTGGGCATCCCTGTATCTCTCTCCCCTTGCGCAAACTGTCACTCTTCGTGTGAAGCGTGCATTCAAGGAAAGCACAGTCGTCCCCCTTTTGGAACCAGTTCCAGAGCAGCCACTGAGCCCCTTGAGAGAATTCATTTGGACACAGTTGGCCCCATCTCCCCTACAGCTATTACTGGGGAGCGCTTCTTTGTCACGATTGTGGATGAGGCTACGCACTACGTCATAGCCCTGGCAGTAAAAACCAAGGATGCAATCAGCAGTGCAGTCAGAGACCTCCTGATTTTTTGGCAGAGGCAGTTGAACCGCTCTGTTAAGTGCATTCGTACTGACAGGGGGACAGAATTCCTCAACAGTACATTGAAGGGTTTCTGTACGCAGGAGGGAATTAAATTTGAGACCTCTGCAGCATACACGCCTCAGCAAAATGGCGTTGCTGAACGGATGAACCGAACAATCAAGGAGAAGGCCAGAACACTCATGTTGCATGCAGCTGCCAAACAGTCACTCTGGAAGGAAGCAGTGGAGACAGCCTGCATCCTGTACAATATGGGACCTGTGACTGGACGTGACAAGACGCCTTATGAAGCCTTCCATGGGGTAAAGCCCGATGTATCCCTGCTCAGGACTTTTGGCTGTCTAGCACATGTGCACATACCTGATCACCAAAGGGGAGTGTTTGAGTCTAAGACCTCCCCTGGTCTCTTCACAGGGTATTCCAGTGTGTCAAAGGCATATAGAATTTATATGGGAAACGGGATTTGGAAAGAAAGCAGAGATGTTACCTTTCTGGAGCACTTAAGGGGCGCAGACAGAGTGGGGCTTAGCACCATGTCTCCTGTGAGTCCAAATGCAGTCCAGCAGCCCTTTGCCTTGCCTTTTGTACAACAGGAGGGCCAGCAGTCCTTGGGTCAGTTGTCTTTTTGGGACTCAGATGATCCTGAGCCTCTCTGCAACCGAGAGGTCAACGTGCAGCAGTCCGGACCTGACTCCCCCTGTGCAACCACCCCCTGTGCAACTACCCCATGTGCAATCAACCCCTGTGAGAATTCTGAGACTACAAGTGTCAACGTGGACGGGGAGCCCACTTCCTCGGAGCTGAGCCATACGCAGTCCGGCCACAGCTGGTCCGTACTCGGACACATGGAGAACCTGGCGCGAGGAGGCGAGGAGACCAAGTCACACATGCAACGTTTGAATAATGTGCAAGAATGTGTTCGAATGGAAGTTGGGGCCATGGGTGTCCGAGGGCAAGACGGGCTGACCCGGCAGCAACGGTATGATCAGAGAGTAGCAGCACGTGAGACTGCAGCTGAGGTCACTGTGGAACATGATGGAGATGTGAGTGATGGAGAGAATAGGAGAATGTCAGAGGCCATTTGCCCAGGGGAAGCAACGGAAGCTCAGCCTAATGGACAGGACTTGGCCAGGCTGGAGGGCATGTCTGATCATGTAAGCGCTGAGAGTGAGGCAAGAGAGGTCAGTTTGGAGATTTCCAATCAGACACTTGATGGACAAAGGGAGTCTTCAGATGGCCAGGCTCTGCGTGCTTGTGAGGGACACACTGGGGAGTCACAGGTGTGTTGTGAGAGTACAAGCGTGGATGAGAGAGACACCACTGCAGGGTGTCGCACAGTGCCAGATTATGCTGCGCCTTTGAGTGATGAGTGCGTTTGGGACATGACGAGTGATGTAAGACCCAGATTGAGTGGAGCAGCATGTGAATCCTCCAAGGAGAGAAAGCTGCAGACACCTCCAGAGTGGGAGAGAGTCAGAGAGGTGTGTAACGCAGTAACCTCGAGCGAAAGAGTAGTGGAAGCACGTGCGTGTGAGCCTAGAGAGGATAGCCATGTTGTGCATGATCACAATCTGAATCCTGTAAAGGGTAAGATACCTGGGGTGAGGTGGTCCAAGGTGCCAATCCCTGGAAACCTCAGGGAGGCGCAAAGATCCCCTCAGTGGGAATTCTGGCGCCAGGCAATGCAAGAGGAGCAAGATTCTCTTGATGCGCACGAGGTGATGGAGTACGTTGAGAGACCCAGGGGACACAAGGTGATCCCTGTGCATTGGATCTTCTCTGTGAAGACTGATGCACATGGGAACGTGTTGAGATTTAAGGCTCGGCTTGTAGCCCAGGGCTGTAGACAGATTCCTGGAGTTGATGTAGATGAGGTCTTTGCACCTACCAGTAGCTATGGGTCCAGGAGGACTTTGCTAGCAACTGCTGCAGCAAAGAACATGGAAATTCACCAGGTGGATATAAAGACCGCCTTTTTGAATGGTGAATTAGAGGAGGAGGTGTATGTGACACAGCCTCCTGGATTTGATAATGGCAACCCCAACATTGTGTGCAGACTGCGTAAGGCCCTTTATGGCCTGAAGCAGGCTCCCAGGGCTTGGCACAAGACCCTGAATGAGAAGCTGCTGAGTATGGGATATGAAGTGTGTAAGAGCGATGCGGGAGTTTACATAAAGAGACACGAGGATGGGGAGCTGTCATACATGCTTGTGTATGTTGATGATCTTTTGATTGTGGCAATGGGTGCGGAAGAGATAGAATGGGTGAAAAAGGAGCTGTTGGCAAGCTTCAAGATTCATGACCTTGGTGAAGTCAAGGACTTCTTGGGCTGCCAGATCCTGAGAGATAGAGAGAATCGGTGCTTATCACTGAGCTGCGTGCCTAAGATTGATGCACTGTGTGAGAAGTTTGGGGTGAGTGCTGAGTCACGTACAGTCGATACTCCCATGAGTAAAGACTTTGTGATGTCTGGGATGCCGCAGGTTACAGTGGGTGAGACCAGCTTTGGGTCTGGGACTCCACTGCCTCCCGGGCATAGATATTGTGAGCTTGTTGGGTCTCTGTTGTATATTGCTAATACAACTCGACCTGATATAGCTCAGGCTGTGGGTGTTCTGTCCCGTTACCGGAACGCTCCCACCACTGCCCACATGAATGAGGGCTTGAGGGTATTGAGGTATCTTCAGTCTACTCGAGAGTGTGTCTTAGTGCTGGGAGGGAAAGGGCCTGTGTTAGAAGGTCATGTTGATGCAGATTATGCTGGCGATATTGACAGCAGGCATTCTACCTCGGGATATGTGCTATCAGTGTTTGGCAGTGCTGTGGTCTGGGGTAGTAAGAAGCAACACTCAGTTGCTACCTCCACTGTGGAGGCAGAATTCATGGCAACCAGTCTGGCTATTAAGGAGCTTAACTGGCTGCGTGGGTTCATGGAGGAAATCGGAACTCCTCCTTGGTCAGTGAAGCTATACTGTGACAATCAGGGGTGCATTGCTAACCTGAAAAACCCACTGTATAGCAAGTATACTAAGCACATTGCAGTGTGCTTCCACTTTGCACGTGAAGCTATTGCAAAGGGGCAGGTTACACTCTGCTATGTGGAGTCTGCAAGGAACAAGGCAGACATGCTGACAAAGCCTCTCGCTCGCCCTGCCTTCCAGATGCACAGGCGAGGGTTTGGACTTGTGAAGATGACATAGGTGACAGGGTGCTGTCAAGGGGAAGTGTTGAATGAATTGGTCAATACTGTACTTAGTGACATCCCCTGTCACATGCCATCAACAGCAGTGTAAACTATAGCCGTTATAGCCCTTTATGAACGGTATAGATCATACTCGTACCTCAATGACATAACACGTGACTTGTACGATATGCGTTCTCAATAGACATTACGTATGGTAGTACTTTAGGATCCCTGCAGTCCGAGCCATCCCTGGGCAGCCCAGGAACGGCTCGGTACTTGTCCGAAGCATGTTGGTATCCTTGACCAACCTCTACTGTTGGAGAGTGCTGTGTGCTGTTCCTGGAAACGTTGTAGCGTGGACGGTTTTTCCCACAGGCTACGAAGTGACGCTGCCGTCGTGCCATCACTGCAGGTGTGTTTAGGATTCTCAAAGCCGTTCCAGATATGATTGTGCTCAAACATTCAGACCAGTTAGATATTACTGCTGTGTGCATTGATGAGAGTGCATGACGAGAGCGCACTGAATGTTTGACCTCATTGAGACTTATGTTGACGTCCACCGTTGTGGCGGTAAGATAGTTTCACTGTACAAACATCACAAAGAGACCTTGCTGAGTTACTGATGAACTATTATTGTATTCTAGTGACGTAAAGTAGACATCGCAAGGCCTCTTTGGTGCTGAACTCTGCTATCAGGCAAGGCGTAGTGTTACGTGGTCTTTAGCAAGAGTGAGAGCAGTTAAGATCATTTGTAAGACTTGTCCGAAGCATGTTGGTATCCTTGACCAACCTCTACTGTTGGAGAGTGCTGTGTGCTGTTCCTGGAAACGTTGTAGCGTGGACGGTTTTTCCCACAGGCTACGAAGTGACGCTGCCGTCGTGCCATCACTGCAGGTGACGCCGCAAGCAGAAATGCTTGAATTTGTCCCTTAGCTAAGTATATACTATAATATTTTAATGCATAATGGGGTTCCCATATATGCTATCGGTCATAATAGCTAGCAGCACTGTGCGCATAGGATGCTGTAAGTCACGAGATATCTGCATAGCTAGCTGTAAGTCATCGATGACGTGCAACTCTTCCTTGCCTGAATAGAACTACAACTGATAAAGATTGCAAATGGGAGCAATATTGGTTCAAGTTCGTGGCAGGGCAACCTGTCTGTTGCATCAGGATTGAATTGCCTGAAAATGAAATTGAGAACCGCGGCAGGATCGTACAGTTCCTGCAACTTGTCTAAGAGATAAGAGTAACAGCTTTTTATCCCGGCAGGAATAAGCTGAAGCCATTCGATAATCGTTGTTGGCTGAGCCATTTAATGTTGGCTGGTGACTTGATTGAGCTCGTCTTCTGTATTAATAAGGCGACGTATATACTTCAAATAATAATCCCTCTCCGAATCCGGAGATCGACCCTGTGTACATACAAACGTCCACATTCGATATATCCTATACATAAAAATCATATAAACGTTCGCCACAAAGCAGGTATGATAACCATCTATATATACTGTACTATATATTCCTACGTACTATATACTGTACTATATATTCCTATATTTCTATATATACAGTACTATATACAACCATAACCATACTAAATTTATAAATACCGGTAATAATTCGTATGGTACCATACGAATTATTATGGGTTTTAAAAGGATATATCCTTTTCAACATTGAAGGCATTTATATGGCTGAAGGATGGCACGTAATCTATAAAACGATATTCACGGATATGCGCTATTTACCTTAAGCTTGTCAGTAGCTAATAAATTTACTTTAACTCGTAAGTCCCGTTGGAAATCTGTATACAGAGTTCCAACACGTACTTATAATACACCTTGTTTGCAGCGAAAGTTGATAAGCATTTGCAAATCGGTACATACAAAGTATATGCTGTAAGCCTTTCGAATATACATAGCCTTTGGCAATAAATTCGTAAGTATACTAAAACTCAATCCTAGTGCCAATTGGAGTACTTCATATATGTATTTGTATTGCAATTGGTTGCAACCTAGATCTAGAGCATGCTTCCCGATACTGCTGTGCGCACAGCAGTATCCCTTACAAGACTTCCCGAAACGAGTGCGGATGTGCGTGCCGGGATACTGCTGTGCGCACAGCAGTATCCCTTCCAAGACTTCCCGAAATGAGTTCATTCTACATACACACTAGTCTTTGACAATTACTAAGTGTGTAATTGCGCACTTATAAGTACGCATTAATAATTTTGCTTCCCGAAACAAGTTCATTCCACATACACGTGTGCACACTCAAGAATTTTTAAGTATGTAATTCTGTTTACGCACTATAATCATAAGGGTCACGGACGTCAGAAGCACCAGCTCATTTTACACCACTTACCTCTTTGAATAAATATGTGGTTGAAGAGGAACTTTCTCCTGGGTATGCTATCTTGGATTTTGAACGGTACCCCTGACGTCACACAATGGACCCAACAACGTTGTTAATCAATTTCGCACTCGGTTCTCAACTTGATCTATTTCTCAAGAGAATCTCAGGTAGATCTACTTGGCTAGATTTCGCAGATGCGGAGTAATTTCTGTCCACGGACTGCCGATCTGCAGCACTAGCGAAGCAACAGTTTCCCGTTTTAGTAACGCTGTTACTACCGGCAATCTAAAATTGCGGGCGCGGCAAGGCCGATACCGTTTTCACATGTGTACAATTGTAGTGCCGTACTTCCACAGTAATCGTCCCCTCCCGAGCAAGAGAGTTGACATACACACCATATGCATATAGCTATGTAGACCCTGTAGCGCTCAAAGCGCCAAGGAAAGGAAGAGACATCGGTAACAGGATTGGAACATGGCCAGATACAGCCTACATGAATTCATCCTGGGGGCAATTTGGCCAGCCAGCGTTAGGCCACCAATGTAACCAGAATTCTGCTGTAGTCATTACTTTCCGCCTGTGACATGTGGGGATTCTACTCGTCTCCCGTTCCAAGGGTCCACTGGCACTTGGCGGGACTATGCGAGCTGGCTCCTATGTACTGCCTATCGGGGGATTGCCCATCGGGTCCCGCCCGAGCCTATGGACGGAAGTAGGCTGGCATGCTGGAGTAAGCATTGGGCATATACATATAGATGGATATCTATCATCCACCGTTGGCACAGCCGACTGATGTAACTGGCATCTGGCCATGTTCCAATCCCATTACCGATGTCTCTTCCTTTCCTTACAGACCCTCAACATGTGGATTTAAATCGATTCAAATTTGTTTAATATATCTTTTTAAATAGATATATCTAATTGAATGTATATCCTCTATAGATTCTATAAAAGTACATATATAGCTCTATGTACTATATATATACTCAAGTACATAATTATATATTCACTCTATCGGCCCTATTGTATTTCTTAACTATTTGATATGAATCGACCAAAAACATGATTAAGAAATGTCTTCTGCCGGGCCCAAAAAATATTTGAAAGCCCGTCGTATTGTCCCGGAACTCCCCAAAATATATAGAAAACCCAAGGGATTGTCCTGGAATACACCCGGAAAGATTGAAACGAAGACAAGGGTGCATGTGGGAGCAAAAACTGAGTTCCTGAATGTGGACAAAGTACGTCAAGTGTTTGAAGCACTACTGTTTGGAATTTACAGCGGCTTGGCCAAGCCGCTGTCCATGGATACGGTTTTATTTGTACCTTAGCAGTACAATTGCGGTTTGGCCTTATCGCCCCAAAAAAGCATGAAAACCCCTTGGTGATTCATGTCTCGGCTCCCAAAAGTTATTACAAACCAACCAGAATTGTTAATTTTCGCCCCGAAATCATTCAAGACCGAAAAACATAAGGGCCAATACATTACTTTATAAAGACTAATAAATATAATACAATATATATATATATATATATATATATATAATACAAGACAATACAATACAATACAATACAATACAATACAATATAATACCGTATAATATAATATAATATAATAGGTACGGTAATACAATACAATACAATAGAATACAATACAATACAATACAATACAATACAATACAATATAATATAATGTAATATAATATAATATACTATAATATAATATAACATAACATATATAAAGTACGTACATGTACAGCTATATATAATAGTATATACCGGTATTATTATTTATAGCTGTACATGTATGTACTTTATTATACATAACACATTCATATTATATTATAATTACCGGTATATTGTATTGTATTACAATTAGTCTTGATAAAGTACATATATAAGCATGTACTTGACCTAATTAGCTGACTAATTAGTCTGACACTAGTGTCAATACTGACGCGACACATGTGTACAGCACAGGTAAAACTGTATCCAACATACCGCTGACATATATGTCACGGGTAACAGGTACCCCACCAGATCACTGCAGTGACGATGGACTTTGTCGCAAATGCTTCGCAATCTCCAAAAGGTTTTTCTTTTGTGGAACCCTTTTGCAACTTAAAATCTCGTCGTATGTGTTTTCAAAGGTCGCAAGCTTGCTTAAGCCTTCGCATAAACTTAAATTTCGTTATTTTGATTTTGGACATGTGAGTTGAGTGGGACTGCTTACAGACATGTTTCTCATGCACCCAAAATGTGATTTGATGTGTCCCAGAAACCAAAGTAACTCCATAACGGATTATGTCTAGCTAGACCCGAGGCAGGGATGTTCTGACGGCTGAAATTTCTGTGAAGTGACGTCACTGGCGAAGTGATGCTTGTATGAGAGCTGGTGGGTTCCGGCCAGGAAACCAACCTTGTCCCTGGCGTCAGGCGGGCTGATCATGACTCACGTCGTTTTACAATTGTAAGGTCTTGCAAGGTCTGATCAGGCTACTCACAGGTCTGAAATTCCAAAGGAAAACGGACGCATATGCTTCCGTTGTACAAGGTCCCTAATCCTATGCATAGGGTCTAGCTACAAAGGCGTGTCTCTTGCATCAGATAGTCTTAGCACACAACGCTAATGGCCCTTATGGTGGTCTCATGGCGGTCAAACCAGCTGAGCCGGTGCGGAACGTGCCACTGTTACCTATTAATCGCAAGAATTAAACTTTCAGCTCGTCAAGAATGAACTCATCCGCAGTGGTCTTAGACACAGTACCCCCTCTCTTTCCCCCCCTCTCTCTCCCACTCGCTCCCCTCCCCCCCCCCTCTCCCCCCCTCCACACACACACACACACACACACACACACACACACACACACACACACACACACACACACACACACACCACTCCCATACACGTCCATCCGGATGTCCCTTCTCCAAGGGTCAGCAGCCTAAAAGAAACCCGGGAAAAAAGGGGGCGGAAAAATGCGCTTACGGAAAATACCGGGGACCACAGTCAGGCGAACCCTCAAACAAACGCGGTGTGGCCAGACCCAGATACACCAACTGCTCGCCAGGGTTGCGCAGAGCCACGGGCAGAGGCCTTCCGCGCCCGAACTTCCAGCCCGCCTGAAAGTTGGAGGAAGCTGCTCGGTAGAACTGTTTCGCGCTCACAAAACCCACGCAGCCTCGCAATCCCCAACTCCCACGAGGGACCCCACTCGTGACAAAGCCTATCCGCAAGCCGCCCCATTGGGTCCCGTCCGTCTTGTCCATGTCGAGCCCCCCTGCCTTATTGCCTGCCCTGCCCATCCGCTGGTCGTCCTTCGCCAGCACTGCGGAACGACACTTGCGCTTGCCAAGCTTCCACGCACGCTGACGCGTCCCAGAGGGCTGTTGCGGGGAGGCGAACCCCGCATTACTGCCTGCCCCGGGTTGCCTATCCAGGCTAGGTCCGTCGGGAGGGGGTTTTGAATTTGGCGTATCTGCTTCAGAGACAGAGAGTAGATCCCCAGCCTGCTGCGCTTTGGCGGGGTCGGCGCCCTGGGAGCTTGTGCAGGGAGGTAAAAAGCGGCCTGAATGCGCCATGCGAACACCTCCAGGGGAATCGAACCCCCGAGCGTCTTCTCTGCGTAGACCGATGACCGCCACCCGTCCAGTTCTCGGCACAGCCCGGCTTGTTGGATTGTTTCCACACTTTGTATATATTTCGGTACCCTCCACCGGCACACCCCGGCCCGGGACTTGGAGGTCCACGCAGATAAGGCAACCCTGATCCCAAAGATCTTCTCCCCCCGGAGCCCCCTTGGCCCGCCACACCCACCCGCCCCTTTCCGGCCCTCCTCTGCTCCGTTGCTCACATCGGTCCCTTTCCCCAGACCCGGGCACGCGCGGGTCGTCCCTGCTCTCCCGCGCCTGATCAAGCAACAAGGCGTGCGTCCCCGACCCCAAATCGGCGGCGCTCCCGCCGCCGGCCCCCAGGACATCAATGGCATCCCACGAACTGTCTTTCGTGGATGTACCGCTTTCCGCGCCGTCTTTCGCAGCTGTACCAAATTCCGCAACGCCCTGAAGCGGGACGCGCGTTGACAAGCCCTGGCGGGGTGGGGCGTCCGAGGGGTGAGCGGGGGCCAGGACACGATCCGGAGAAGTTCCAGAGACAGGAAACGACTCCGGGACTGCTGCTGCTGTCGAGACGCGTCCGCCCGCATGCAGGGGTCGCGGTGGGTCATGTGGCCTCCACATAGCCCGAGCTAGAGCCTCATCCGTCCTTGCCACATAGATACCTGCGCGTTGGGGCCGAACACCCGTTCCGCTCAGGATGCTGAGATCCGAAACTCCGACGAAATTTTCTTCCGGCCAGCTCCTGAGGTCAAATTTGTGTGGGATTTCCGGCGCAAATTCCTTTCCCCTTTCGAGTCAGAACAATCCCGGTCGTGGAGAAGTTCAGGTTAGGGCTGGTTTGTAGGGTGGTGTCGTGAACGCTTGTAATTGAAGTTCAGGTTATATTTCAGGTTACATTATATTGTATTTCAGGTTATACTGAAGTTCAGGGTGGTGTCGTGAACGCTTGTAATTGAAGTTCAGGTTAGGGCTGGTTTGTAGGGTGGTGTCGTGAACGCTTGTAATTGAAAAGTTTTTTTGGACTGAAATGTGACCTCCTTGGCGTTTGCCGATGAAATGTCAAGGGTGACCTGCGTGCCGAGCATACGCAGAGGTAGCAGCGCCTCACCCAGCCTTGCCCCCGGCTGGCCGCCCCTATGTTTACCCCTGTGTGGACAAAGGAGGAAAACAACAACAGTAACGTCTGCCCATATGCATGGTAGAGGGGTGGGGCACACATACACACACAGAGAAGGAGGAGAAGTTGGGGGGAAAGGGAGTGTGTGTGTGTGTGTGTTGGGGGGGGGGAGTAGAAAAGACAGAGAGAGAGAAGGGGAAAGGTGGAGAAAGAGGGAGGGGAAAGGGGGGAAGGGAAGGAAAGAGAGAGACACAGAGACGCACGCGCGCACACACACACACACACACACACACACACACACACACACACACTCACACACACACACACAACCACGCAGGTTTCAAACTAGTATTTAGACATTGCGGGGTTAAAGGCGGAAGAGGTATCATCAGGGGAAGCAGGAGGGTGTTTAAGGGGTGGGAGCACACTCTGCTCGTCTTCGGGCACGCGGCTATTGGCAGAGTGCAGGAGTCCCTCCTTAGGCTGAGCGGCAGTCAAGCAGGCCAGCCAGGGGAGCGGGCGGGCTGGTCCCGCAGGGCGGCGGCCCGGGGGCCTCCGCATGGCATGGGCCCGCTGCTCCTCCCCCACTTGCCTATCTAGGCGATTCCCTGCTTGCGTGTCGGGGTAATCTTCCGGATATCTCAAACACTCCTGCCCACTCCCGCATCCCTCGAGTACCTTGAGCGACTTCCAACGGACGACGGCCTCTGCTAGCCTGCGACCTAGAAACTCATATTTTTATAAAGAGAAGTGAGATATATCAGTCTCAGGCCACCGGTGCCTTGAGATATTTGGCATGCAGGACAAGCCAAAAGAGGCCTCATTCCTCCAGGTATGGAAGCACTGATTGGGGTCATCCTTTGAAAGACACGGGAACAAGAAAAGCGTCCCAAGTTCTTGAAGGGTTCACTTTCTTCTAGGGGTTCAGATTCCTGAGGAACGGAAGGACCGACACGGTCCATCCATTCAAGGTACGGGGCAACGAGAGGGTTAGTCTGTTGAGGAGCGGAAAGCGGCAGAGGGGGGAGGGCGGGGGGGGAGGGCGGGGGTCCAAGCTTCAAGCATCGTGCGGGTGCAGAGAGAGAGAGAGAGAGAGAGAGAGAGAGAGAGAGAGAGAGAGAGAGAGAGAGAGAGAGAGAGAGAGAGAGAGAGAGAGAGAGAGAGAGAGAGAGAGAGAGAGCCCTTGCCGGGGAGGAGGGGGGGGGAGCAGGGGAGGAACCTGCTGGCGGGAGATCCAGCCCCACTCGAGAAGGCCAGCTGGGGTGGCACCTTGGTATGCCAGCGCCAGCCAGAGTGGGGGTATCCAGCCTGCGGGGACCACCAGGGACCAGCCACCTACACCTCCCCGGTCAGGGGACTCCCGCCTTATGGCCAGGATGCTGCACGCATCGCCGCCCTGCATTCTCCCCAACTGTGTCCAGTTGATCCCCAGGATTATCTGGAGGAGGAGGATGTGCCCCTCCCCCCCCCCCCCCCCCCGGGCCCCAATGGGGGGCAAGGCAGGGGAGGCAAAGGAGGGGGGGGGTAGGCGGGAAGACAGGGCAAGTCGGGGTTGAGGGGTGCCAAGGCGAGGGGAGGGGGGGCAAGGCGGGGGGGGGGGGAGACGAGGGGAGCAAGGCCCGGGGGGGGGGGCACAAGGGGGGGGGGCACAAGGGGGGGGAGCTTCCCCACCTGCCCGCAAAGGTGGGAGGCGGGAAGGGGATCCAGCCCCAAGCTCCTCCTTCGAGTGGCTTGCCTAATCAGGCTGACCTCGTGCTCGCTCAGGGGCGGCGGTACGGGGCGTCCGGCCCACAGGGCGGCGGCAAGGTCCGCGCCCAATGCCAGATCAGAACACCCGACGGGATTGGGCTCGCCGCGGGAGTCCCCCAGGGACCCTGCAATCGCCCCCGAAGTCCCTGTGGTCCCTCCCGGGGACCCCTTGGCCTCCCCAGGTAGCTCAGCCCCACTAGCTGGCCGCAGGGGCCCCGGGTCCCCTGCAGGTGCCTCATCAGGATGCCCCACACGAGGCCCCCAGGTGGCGTCCCGTCCCCCTCCTCGGGGATCGGTCCCCAGGGTCCTGGACAGAGAGCGGGCTCCCGTAAGGTCGGCCGCAAGGTTCCCCGGGGGAGAGGCTCGGCCAGAAGCGGGCTGCTTATAGCCTGCCAAGGGGTTCGGAGCCTGATCAGGCATTGCCTGAAGAGGCTCGGCCCCTTGGATAGGGCGGACCAGGGCCGGATGCCTCACCAGCAGGCACAGCGCTTCCCCATGGCCCAGCCCTGCTCCCAGTCCTGCATAGGCAACCCTTGGATGTAACTTCCGATCCTGCATAGGCAATCCTTGGATGCAACTTCCGATCCTGTATAGGCAACCCTTGGATGTAACTTCCGATCCTCTATAGGCAACCGTAGGGTGCGAGGCAACCGTAGGGTACCAGTCTATTATAGGCCACCCTGGGTATGAGCTTCCCAGTCCTTTGTAGGCAACCCATGGGTCCGAGCTTCCCATTCCTGTACAGGCCAGCCTTGGGAGTGAGGTTCCTCGTCCTGTACAGGCTCCCCTAGGTGTGACCTTCCCAGTCCCGCATAGGCAACCTTTGGGTGCCAGCTTCTGCACTAATGAACACACAAACAGCACAGGTCTCACTAGGATCCCTCCCAGCCCCCAGGAGAAAGGAAGAGGAGGTACCCACCAGCGAGGGAAGTGGCGGAGGCAGTCTCCCCTGGAAGTGGGGAGTGGGTTGCCTGAACAGGACGCAGAGCCGCCAAGAGTGCTGCAGTGCTTTTTGGGCCCCGCACCTCTATCCTTCTCAGATCGCAAACCCTGCGGCAGCCCCATGAATTTCAAGCCCCCAAATCTTATTCTTACCCTAATCCATACTCTCTAATCTTTGCTCTCTACTCCCCACTCTCTAATCCCCACTCTCTAATCCCTACTCTCTAATCCCTACCCCCTAATCCCTATTCTCTAATCCCTACTACTCTCTAATCCCTATTCCTGAGCTGGGGAGGAGAGGGAGGCCCGACCCTAATTCCCAAACCTTCCTCCAACCATACTACATACTCCCAAATCCCTACTCCCAACTCTACTCCCTAATCTCTACTCCCAAATCTCCAAGTCATTATCAATCAAGACCCCTTACCTCTAACCCGGAGGACGCATGACGGACCAATCAATGACGGTTAAGCCTCAACCCTAGACCCGTATCCTCACTCTTGCAGACACAGGGTCCATGTGACAGGGGGGTTGACTCACCTGGGCAGTACAGCGACGCCCTTGGGGGGAAAAACAGCGGCTAGCACGGAGTGTACTTGCGCGTACGCGGCGGGGTGCGCCCACAGGATGACGCGTCGATGCCCTGTTTCCTGATCAGGCGCCCCGGGTGTTGCCTGATCAGGACCTGCAGGCGCTTGGTCCCCGCAGGAGGTTGCCTGTTCAGGACCTGCAAGCCCCCGGTTCCCCAGGAAGGTCCCCTGATCACGACCTCCAGGGGGAAGATCATCGGGAAGAGCTGCTGCACCCGCCTCCAGAGAAGTTGCCTCATCTGGCAAGCAGCTGCGGCACGGTTCTGATGCCCGACCCTTCTCCAAAGGGGTTGCCTGATCTGGCACCACAGGGTGATGTGGCGGCAGAGGTGGTGCCCCTGCCGCAAGGGCGGTCAGCTGATCAGGCAATGTGTCACGCGGAGGAGATGCTGACGTGGACCCGAGTCCCGCAGGGTCCCCAGGCGGCATGTGGCGCGGTTGGGACGCCGGTGCGTGTATAGCTGGCACGGCCTGATCTGGCAATGGCCCTGCCAGTCTCGATGCCGCAGCGATTTCTGTCGTCGGCATTGCTTGATCAGGCTCCAGCCTGCCCACAGGTTGGAGCGCGGGCACGCCTTCCAGGAGGATTGCCTGATCTGGCCGAAGGCTTCCTTGCATTGCAACCCCTTCGATCTGCATGGGCGTTGCCTCATCTGACGTTGCCTGTTCTGGCAACAGGCTGAGTCGCTCCACCACCTCCAACGCTCCCTTGGGTGTTGCCTCATCTGGTGTTGCCTGATCTGGCAGCAAGCTGCATCGCACCGCCATCGCTACCGCCTCCATGAGTGTTGCCCCATCTGGCGTTGCCTGATCTGGCAGCAGGCTGCGTTGTCTGCCCGCCCCTACTAGTTCCATGGGTGTTGCCTGATCCGATGTTGCCTGAGTTGGTGTTGCCTGATCTGGCCACGGGCTGCACCATCCTGCCCCACGTGGCATTGCCTCATTGGGCACCAAGCGGAGCTGTTCCAGCACTCCCAAACCTTCCATTGGTGTTCCCTCACCTGGGAATGCCGCACCCGACACCACCCTCCTTTTGCGCCATCACTCAGGCCCATCCCCGCAACAGCATCAGCAGACAGCCACTGGCTTGATTTGGCAACGCTGGGCGAACCTCGACGATCCACTTGTTTATGGCCTGCCCAGCCTGGTCTGACAGCCCCCGGGGGAGCCCTTCCTCTTCTTGCTTGCAGGTGCAGGGAGGAGGGAAGGGTGGGCGAAGGGCCCGGGTGTTGCCAAATTAGACCCAGCCGGGACGATATGCGAAGCAGGGGCAGTGGATAAAGTTGCCAGATCAGGCACAGGCGGGGTGATTTGCAAAGCGGTGACGGCGGATGATGTTGCCAGATTAGGCGCAGCCGGCTTAATTTGCAAAGCAGGGGTGGTGGATGACATTGCCAGATCAGGCACACCCAGGGTGAATTCAGGATCAACAGGGACGGTCGATGGCGTTGCCAGCATAGGCAAGGGACTGTGGCCTGCCGAAGCCAGCGGCTCCCACATGAACAGCGCGGGCGTGATGGGCTCCCAAGGCCATCTGCCAGGGGCATGAAGCAGGAGCTCGACTTCCCTCATTGGTCCCTGAGCCGCTGCGCTTATTCTGGCAATGGAGCGTGCCTCGCTGCGAGCCACACACCCTGCCACGTCAGACCGCCTCAGAGCCCGTGAATTGACTCAGACACAAATCTGGTCCCCTCCCCTGGCACCCCCACACCCACCGGCGGTGTCCCCAACGCTCAGGCCACACGCATGCGCGAAGGCTCACAGACGATCGCACTGGCACCGCCACAAATGTGCGCGAGTGCTCACGCACACACACACACACACACACACACACACACACACACACACACACACACACACACACACACACACACACACAAGCATCGCCCCATAAGCACCCCCCCCCACACACACACACACAGACAGACACACACACACACACACACACACACACACACACACACACACACACACACACACACATGCCCATGTGCTCACAGACACTCACCCATACATCGCCCCACACGGGCGTATGTGCTCACAGACACTCACGCAGCCACCGCCCACACATGCGCGTGTGCTCACAGCCTATCACACGCTCACAGACACCACCACGCCCCCCCCCCCCCCCGGGGCGGTGGGGGAGGTTATACCCAACCATCTGCTTGACCCCACCCACACACCCCACACTATACAACCCCCTGGGTAGGGGGGGGACACAGCCCCCCCCTCCCCCCAGGGGGCGGGAAAGGTGGAAAGAAACCTAGCCCACCCATCCCTTTTCAACCCCAGTCCTCCCAACCCCCCAATCTCTCCTCCCCCTCCCCTCTTTCTCTCTATCTCTCCCCCCCCCCTAACTCTCTCTCTGTCTCTCTCTCTCTCTCTCTCTCTCTCTCTCTCTCTCTCTCTCTCTCTCTCTCTCTCTCTCTCTCTCTCTCTCTCTCTCTCTCTCTCACTCTCTCTCTCTCACACACACACACACACACACACACACACACACACGCACGCACACACACACACACACACACACACACACACACACACAGACACACACACACACACACACACACACACACACACACACACACACCCACCCACACACCCACACAAGCGGTTGGCATGTGCATTAAAAAATCCAGGAACACAAGCACAGGGGCCCTCAGGTTGGCGGCGGGCTCGGGCGGTGGGGGGAGAGGGGCACGAGGGCTAACCAGAGGAGACCCAGTCCTGCGATGAGGGAGGCCTGGGGTCCTTCCAACTGGAAGGGGCATAAATAGGAGGCATCATGCAGTACGAGCCCGCTGTGCAGCTTGTGGAGGAGGGACCGGCTCCCAAGTCCCTTGCCAGCCGCCCCTCCCGCAAGCACGGTACCCCACCTGTGCCCCCACCAACCCTGGTCACCACTGCTGCCCTGCGCATCTGCGGTACCATGGGCATCACTGTACTTCTGCACATCTGCAGTACCATGGGCATCACTGTACTTCTGCACATCTGCAGTACCATGGGCATCACCGCCATTCTGCACATCTGTGGTACAATGGGGAGAAGAGGGAAGAGATGGAGACAGTAAGAAAGAGGGAGAGGGGGCAAGGGGGGGGGAGGGGGAGGGGGGCGAGAGAGCGAGAGAGAGAGAGAGAGAGAGAGAGAGAGAGAGAGAGAGAGAGAGAGAGAGAGAGAGAGAGAGAGAGAGAGAGAGAGAGAGAGAGAGAGAGAGAGAGAGAGGAGGGAGGAGGAGGGAGGGAGGGAGGGAGGGAGGGGGAGGGGAGGGGGGAGAGAGAGAGAGAGAGAGAGAGAAGAGAGAGAGAGAGAGAGAGAGAGAGAGAGAGAGAGAGAGAGAGAGAGAGAGAGAGAGAGAGACCCGCACACACTCATACACACGTGCACACACACAGAGTGGCAGACAGACACACACACACACACACACACAGACACACACACACACACACACACACACACACACATACACACACACAGGCACACCCGCTCAGACACAGAGCGCATAATCTTGCGCAGGAAAGTTGCTATAGTTACCTTTGCACCATGCTCATCCGTTTGGCGTGCCAGACATGGGTCTCCAGGTGACGGATACCAGCAGTCCGAGTGGGGTACTCCCAACTGGCACCCGAGTGAACCCAGCAAGCCTCTTCCCCGGTCCCTCGACACCGGCCGCCACATTAGCTACTCCCTTTCTCACAGCTGCCTGCTTCAGGGGACCCACGCGCCCCCCGGGTATTCCCCTTGTCCCTTCAGGGAGGCCTTGCGCATGCCGGGGGACCGGCAGCTGTACCTGGGGTACCGCCACCTCTTGGTCCATAAGCTTCTGCGTTGCTTGTGGCGTACCCGCGCCAGTCCCTTCATGGGGACCGGCGGAAACAGCTGCATTTAGCAAATCCGGGGCGTCCACATGTGCAAACGCTGATTCCTTGGGCTGGCTACCCCACAAGGGACCGGTACCCTGGGGGTACCATGGGAGGAAACGGGGTCGGGTGCCGGAGCTTGGCGGCAGCTGGCCTGAAAGGACTGCTGCAACCGGCCCCGTCTCCTCCGCATGGCCCGATTTTGAGGCCGCGGGACCTCCCCGCTCCCCTGTTCATTCCCCTGGACAACTTCAAAGAAAAAAGTGAAAATGTATCAATATGGTCAAAGGCTCTGAACACAGTCCCCGGCCCCCTCTGCCCCGTTTTTCACTCCCTCAAATCTTGGGTGCGGCTGGGATTACTGTTATTTGATCCTTTTTTCTTTACAAGCCTTCATTGCAACCCCTCCCTACATGGGGAGCCCCCAGCCCGCCGGGGGGGGGGGGGGGCAGGAGAGGAATTGCTGTGTCGACGGGTGGGGTTAGATTTTTCAATTTTAAACTTATTGGGGATGGGTTAGAGTTTTCAGTTTAAAAGTTTTCGATGATGGTAAAACATGTTTTTCCATCATCGTTACCATCTATCGTTAACGTCTCCGCTGACTTTCATCTCCAGGACTGGGCTCACATGTGCTGATCCCATACTGGACATAAACCTCTGTATATGCACAGCAGTTGCTGCGGTGTGAGCCCTGAGTGCCGACTCTGCCGTATTGCTTTTACGCGTGCTGACATGGGCATGTACGAAACTCCAAACTCACGCCCCCCCCCCCTTTTTCCCCCAGGGGCCCCGGTGGGGGGGAGGGGGGGGCAATGGGGCTCCTCCAAGGCGCTCCATCAGACACCCCCCCAAAAAAAAAAGGAAAAAAAAAAGAAAATAGTGAACGTGCAACAACAGTGCCTGGGACGTAACCCTTGGTCTGCCAGCAGAGAATGGTCCACAAAAAGAGAGATCGAAGAGCGAGGATGCAGTGGGACTTGAACCCACCTCCACCCTGCACCCAGGAGCGCCGTCCGTGCCAGCCTTCCCACTGAGCTGGTCCCTCAATTTGAGATTTGGCCTTCTTTTATGCCGGTACGGCTTGTGGCTTGTTGCTCTCCTGTGCGCCCACCCACAACCTGTCCTTCAAAATGGAGGAAGAATTTGGCCTTCAAGCTCGCACCTCCCCCAGGTGTAATCATGAAGCTCGGCCCTCAGGCACGAACCCATTTCTAGATGTGAGCAGGGAGAAAGACAACAGAGAGGACCTTTTTTTAAAAAATAAGCAGGGGGAGCCACAGCAGAGATGCCCCTCCTAATGAGGGAATCAGAAGAGAGACAACAGAGAGGACCTTCTCAAAGATGTAAGCAGGGAGACGCACAGGGATGACCCTTCTTAAGAGGTATGTGCATGATGTACATGATGTACGTACATGATTGGCAACGCGTAACATGACCGCTTATGTGCAATATGACGGGTAATGTGTCACATGAGGAGCAACATGATGGGTAATGTGTACCAGTCAAAAATTCAAGAAACCAGGGTGCCTGTTTACCTCCGCAGGTGCCGCGGCAGGGCCTCCTGGTTCGCGCCCCCCGCGCCATCTCTGACAAGGGTGGACTGCAGAATATGAATCTGGAACAGAACAACCCCAACCCGACACCACTCTCTCGTTTGCAAGTGGCCACTAAACCAGCACCTAAGCCGGCAATAAAACCGGCGACTGAGCCTGTGCAAGAACTTGCTAGCTTAGGTGGATTATTCAGGTGGTGGTTTGTGTGTGTGTTTTGTGTGTGTGTGTGTTTGTGTGTGTGTGTGTGTGTGTTGTGTGTGTGTGTATGTGTGTGTGTGTGTGTGTGTGTGTGTGTGTGTTTGTGTGTGTGTGTGTGTGTGTGTGTGTGTGTGTGTGTTTGTGTGTTGTGTTCACTTTGAAGGGGCCCGTTAATGAAAAAAGAGGAAGACAGAGCCTTCAATTAAAGACAAGCTAGCACGCAAGAAAGGGAACGGACAAGGACTGCATGGCTGCTGGATGAAAGCTAGCAAGTCTTGCAAAATGTGCAGCCGAATGCAAGAGATCAACAGCACAGATAAAGATAGTATACCACTTAATGCAGTCTGAGTTACTTGTATGAAATAAAACAAAGCGCTGATCAGCACTGCGAAACCAAGACTATCGAAACAGCGACAAGGACGAGATGCCTGTTCAGAATACGTCAGTTGCATTACATGATTCAGGATTGAATGAACTAACCTCTCTGCTCCTGGCCTCAACAAAGCGTTCGACATTTATCGCTCGCGGCACGCCCTCAGTCATGTCGGATGTCGCAGAGAGATCACACCATGGGCAGCAAATACCCCAACGTACATCTAAGATTGACAATTTACAGTGACTATTTATTTCAGAGCCTCTAAGGCTGCCGATTGCTCTAACATAGATTATCAAATTGGCTGGCCGGACGCAAACGGGATGCAGCTGAAGTGCTGGTACATCACACTAGCCGCCTCCACATTCATCGTGTCCTGATGACCTCAAGCTCTGCGTCCTGCTTTGCTTGAAACTACATGTAGTACACGCAAGTGAAAGTCATTAACGTGCGAAATATGAAGAGTCCCAGACGTCGCGAGGGAAAAGTGCGTTGGTCCCTGCCTTAGAGGTACGGTGAATCGCCCACAGGGAGATTATCAAGGGTTTAGCACAAATTTGAACGTCATATTAGCTCGTTCACCACGAATCTGCATTAATGTCTTTGCGTTTTGTTCTAATCTCTTGGTCGCTGTGGGAGTTGAACCACCTGATCAATCTCTAGTAGCCGGCCAAGTGAGATCTTGTTCTTTCCTTCATTGAGGAGTTTGACTTGACACTTTTTGACAATTTAGACGAGATCATATATGTACAAGGCTTCCATCACTCCATGGGAATTTATTGGCATAGCAGTGCCAACTGCGATTTCAAGCAGGGTAGTCCAGCCAAGTTTTTGACCACCAGCCAGCTCATGCTTGCGTCTTATGGCTTGCACAAATCATGGATAGGCTCGAACTGTGACGTCAAACACCAACATTGGATGTGCACACGAGACATTTTGTTCCCACGGGCTATCAGACCACTATCTCGGTCGAGTTGCAGTCAACACTAAACAGATGACGGACGGGATGAGTATCAAACATGAACTCAAGATAATGCAGGCTGACCTCCCAGTGGAAGAATGTCATAGACTGGGGGCCTTTACAATACATTGCTACTTAAACCACAACTTGGATATTGCACCTTTCCCCAAACCTTGGATACTGTGCTTTTGCCTGGCCTAAGAAAGACAAAAGCTGTCGGAATACATAATTTCACATTGCTGCAGAGCATACTAGAGGAGTCTTGACTTTCTAGACAGTTCTGGGTTTACAGGGAACGGAAGATCAGATCAGATCAGGATGCTCAACCGAGTGTCTTGATATTGGAACAGCCCCTAAGTATTACATCACCCAAAAATGCCCTCTGCAAAACCCCGCTGGAACATGAAGCACAAAACAGGTTGTGCATCAGACTATCTCCAGAACATGCAGTCCAGCAGTCATATCTCCAAACTATCTGCAGTTGGCTGTACAACCTTTATATTACAACGCCATTCGCGCATCACTCCAACCCCGTGGTTCCTCCCTAGTGCCATATAGCCTGTCTCCTGCGTTGGTGTTTCAAAGCTACGAAGGCAGCGACAACTCTCCAGAGGTGAGGTCACTGATGTGTGGGTACTTAACTTCTCTCTGGTCAAGCTGGCGTTGTGCCCACAAGAGCATGCGCAGCATCCCCGGCAAGCGGGCCTCCTCATCCTCCCAACAAGCACAGCAACATGATATGTCAGTTGTCAACTTGCGTTGAGGATACAATATGCACAGAACGTGGGTCTGTCCAGTCGCACTTTGTAGATATGTAGAGGCTCAGCACACCCCTGCAGACCTAGTGTCAACTTGCATTGAGGATAAATATGCACATAATGTGAGTCTGTCCAGCCACAGCTGGTGAACATGTAGAGGCTTAGCACCACGCCTGCAAAGCTGATGTTCAGGTTGCATGAGATAAGTTGGAATGTGAATGACACCTTGCGGTGTTACAAACATGGCACCATGAGGTGTCCCATGGTACACTACAATTGTCATGATACTTTGGGAAAAACAACGACCTCTGAGGAAGAACGCAACATAGATGGGTAATCATTAGAAGCGAATATGTCCAGGGAATGCTCACGCCCTTTGAGATGACCCAGGCTGGTGCAGGTCAACAACTGGTAGCTTTGTTGACTTCCACGGAGAGTTGCACCTGCTTGGGATCTCAGCATGTCACCTTGCTTCTCAGGATATATCTCTCTCATTCACTCACTCACTCACTCACACTCACACACTCACTCACTCACGCGCGCACGCACGCACGCACGCACGTGCGCGCGCGCACGCACGTGCGCGCGCGCACGCATATGCCCAAGAGCAGGTTTCAGAGGTTTTCAGAGGTCAAAAGCAGATTCACAAGAGTGGCGACCTCGGAAACTGTATGGTAATGTCATGCGCATTCTATTTCCATTGGGCGTGCTAGGCAAGCATTTGCCCACACCAACAGTGGCTCGGATCATGGAACAGCACATGGCCAGAGGGGTCCTCACCTGCGATTGGCTGCTGAGAATGGCAGCATTTAGCTCTGCTGCTGTCTTCTGTCTTTGAGCAGCCTCCAAAAGTCCATTCAACGGACTGTTCACTTTGTTGTTGAATGCCAACAAGGTTATGGTTCTCTCTGGACCCCAGAAACCCTCGTCTTGCAACACTTTGGCACGCACCACATCATCATCAGAAGAAAAAAGTAGAGTAGAACAAAGGGGGGGGGGGGGCAGACGACAACAGTTGCAGGATAAGGCATCCTTACCAAGCTCCTCCAACAGCATGGGATCCTCCTCCCCCTGTGGTGCCAGAAACTCCTGAGCAAATTCCAAAGCCTCATCTGTTTTGTCTTCTCGGATGAGTTCAATCAAACGCTGCTGTCGAAGGTGGAAGGCCAAGACATGTCGTCGCTCTAATATCTGTGCAACAGGTGATATTATGTGTCAAAACAAGGTCCTGGAAGCACAATTTCTCAGACAATTGAAATTAGAAGGCATCAAGACAAAATGCCTTGAGCAACTTCTATGTGGAACGACAGTCTGCAATTTTCCGAGGTTCCTAAATGCAAGTTCAGAAGCACACAGATTTGGCTTTCAGATGCGTTAGCCGTTATTGCAGCGGTAAAGCCAACATGGCATGATTAGGACTTACATATCAAACGTTTAGCTTTTGATCACAAGCTGGTGTGGGAGATCCCACGATAATGATCAGATGCACGAACCACAGGAGGGTTATCGACATGTGGGGTGTTATGCATGTCCACTGGTAAACACAAGAGATTATATCCTGACAATGGCAAAGCTCTCCCCCTTGGGATGACAAAGCAACTGACAACGATCTACTCCGACTGGCAGGACTCTGTCCGTACCGTTGAGGTATGGGTGGCAAGGGGTGAAAAGTCAGCATCTGTTTGGACACCAACATTGGCAAGTGATTCTTGGTAAGTGACTCTAATTCTGCTTCCTACGTCTGCCACTGTGGATGACTGCAACTATCTCGCACCTCCGGATTTAGATCATTGACAAGCTCGATAGCTTGCTCTACATCTCCAGACTGAAGTGCTCTTCGTATGTCCATTCGCTCTTTTATGGGTCCCAAGTCTGCCTTTGGGTTTGTGCCAGACTCCTTCTGCAACATCGTTGCTGCCTCTACATAACCCTGTGTTGGGCATGGCTTTCTCTTACAGCAATCCCTTTGCGGAGCGCAGTCCCCAGTGGAGACATACTTTGTCTTGTGTAAACTTCACAGGTTCATACCAATATAAGAACGCAAAGGTCCAATAGCAAGACAGAAAACAACCACAATAAAAGCAAATGGAGAGCCACTCGAGATGGCCAAAGGAGAGCAAAGAAATTCCTGTACCTCCGTGACCAGAAAGTTCATTACGAAACTGTCCATGTCCTCCTTTTGAACTCTCACAGATGCTAGCCTTTTCTCCCATTCTTCCCTTGTAATGACCGTTTCTTGAGCTTTCTGCGCTACTAGGGAGAAGTCAGACACGCTCCCCAGGTGCTCATAAACATGATAAAGAATGGAGCAAAAATGCACAACTGCGGGGGAATTCTTCGCACCTCAAGTTTTCCCATCGTATCAAACAGAGAATCTCCAAGTGGTCCCCACCAGTCTCTATTAAAGAATGAAGCCAGGGAACTGTATGGAAGTAAAAGGAGAGGAGCTCCTCAAGTACTTGACGACCAGATTATATGCGGGAACACGAAACAGACTTTCAGGTCTCGAACATATTTTCCTGAAATGTTCGAACAACACGCGTTACGCCTTGTCAAACAACGCAAAACAGGGCGGAACACTTGGAAGCTCTATGACGAAAACACGGACAACCCTGCGCTCCAATCGTGAACTCAATTATTTTGTAACGCTGAATCTAACAGTTTCTGCTTAAAACTCTCCAGAAGTATGGTAAAGCGCAAAGGCTAAGCTAAGATCTGTTTTAAGTAGGCCGTAAAGCGCGATCAGCAGACCCTGACGAAACAGTTTACTAAAGTCCCGCACTGAACAAAATGAGAACAATTGAAGCGAGATACACAAACAATATATCTTCCACACTTAGAACACCTGATATAGCAGATCTGCACACCTTCGATCAGACTCCTTCACAGTAACAAGCGTCCCTCGTTGCAAGAAAATAGCAATCTGCTGCAGCTTTCCTATTAAAGTAAACGCTTGACGTTGATAGCATTAATGTTTAACACCTGATGGCTTCACCGCAACATGCCCTTGGAGGAAGGGGCCTCACCCCGCCCGGGAAATGACCTCGGCTGGGAAACCTCCTGCGGGAGTGGTCCCACACGGGAGGCCCCCACCATGAGCCCTAAGCCCACCCGGATGAAAAGGGCCGATCCTTTTCTGGCCGTTGTCCCCCATTGTGGCTGTCTCCTGGGGACTTCCAACCTCTCATTCCATGCTTCTAGTCCAGACGTCTCTTGCTTAAAGTCGTGTCTTTAAGTTCTCATGCACCGTGCCTCTCGGAATGCCGAATGGAATACGACCCATCCAAAGATGGAGCAGCCTGCATTAACTGCATATGATTGGTTTGATATCGCTAGAGCCTTAATATTACGGATCCATGGATGTTTTTGCGGATAAATGTTTGCTGTTCGGAGTGAGGGATCGTTAGATTGCTTCCATGTCTTTTTCGAGTTTGCTTCCATTTTTGGCACGGACAACTGCATTTGTTGACAATATATATGTGAATCTGAAACAGTATTGTGTCTTTTGACGGAAGCTCGCCATGGGATCCCGTTATGTTGTACTGTGGCTCCGAGCATGGCACACTTGTTTGCCTTATTTGTATGGTTTGGCGGCTGTTTCTTGCGTTTGTAAGATATCATGTCCTTAAGACCTTGTTTCGCTCTTTGCATGCTACGTTTGGGGTTGTATTTTGTGGGTGTGGTTTCTTTGAGGGGAAGCTGCCTCAAATGTTTACCTTGTTTTGTCAACTGATTGTACGCCCTCCGGGGGTAGACACGGTTGAGTCGAGCTTAGCGCATTGGTTATTTCCAATAGCTTCTTTAAAATGGCTAATGTATATTTGACCATTCCCTTGTGTTGGTAGGGGTTTGAGGGGCTCATGCCATTGGTTGTGGTCGGTTGTTTTGCTGTGTGGCCATTGCTTGTTTTGCTGATTGGATGTTTAGACGAAATACTATAGTTTTGTATACATGTAGTTGACTTTGCTAAATCTTGTTCAATTTGGGCTAACAGAATATGTTTTACATTGGCGTCGGGTAAATGCCGTAAGTGCCAACAATACCTACCGCCGGCAGCTACCTAGCTTGCTAGGCTGAAAGCACGGTTGTTGGGTGTCATATCAGGCTATCTCCCCCATGAGCCCCTACTTGCTATGTTCCTCTTAGTCATAGTAGTTGTCATTTGCAAAGTATACAGCTTCTATGGTATTTTATATGTGTCGATGCCGGTCGGCATCGTCGTCGTACATGTTTTGGACCTGTTTTGGACATCGTCGGGGGCGGTGTCATCGTCGTCGTCGTTGGTCTTGTTTGTCTTCTTACATGGTATTCCGGTTGGAACCCCTTTGTTTCATGAGGTGTGTTGTACATGCCAATTAGCAGGAGTTCTGGTGTGCCCTCAAGAGATGTTTTGAGTGGTCATGTGTAATGTGTTCTCCAACTTTGCTGTGTATGCTGTAGTTTACAGCTGCTTTTGGGTTCTTTGGTTGCTTAGATCCAAAGTGTAACTTATCTGGTTACATGTGTTACATCTTGTTACATGTAGCGCGCGGCAGGCAGACGCCGCCGGGGTTAGCCCCGTCGGATGCCAAGCGGTACATTATAGTGGGCGTAGCCTCTTTAGGCTTCGCACTAGTATATACGGTGTGGTGCTCGGGCCACACTGGCACTTTCATCGGTGCACACAGTTCGGATAACTTTACAGTGTGTTGAGACATGTGCAGGTGCCCATGGGATTTGGACTTACCATGCATTGGGTATGGATGCGCTCTGCTGTCAGCCATTTCTTTTTGGTCAGTATATACTTGCTTCTTATGGATTATCTTCTCCCTTCTCCTTTTGGTCAGTATAGACTTGCTTCTTATGGATTATCTTCTCCCTTCTCCTTTTGGTCAGTATATACTTGCTTATGGATTATCTTCTCACTACTCTTCTTTGGGATTGGTCTTGGAGGCAGCTGCTCGTCTTGGAGTCAGCTGCAGCCTCGTTCCGTCCATCTAGTTACCTGTCCTGAGCTTTGTTTGTGCATCGCTTGTTGGCATTGTCGTATACGATGTACATGTGTGCTTGTAGCTTTTCTGGGCATGTGTTGCATGTATGTTTATGTTAGTCACTTCAGTGTTTGCCTCTCACTCTATCCTTCACCTCCAACGATGCCTTCATCATTTGCATGTGTAAGCGAGTACCAAGGAAGAAGTAGACATCTGCAAGGAGTGTAGCAAGGCCAAAGGGTCCGACGACTGCTTCGTACACGAGGAACACTGAGCCCTGCTCTAACACGAGGAGGCATCGAGGCGTCCCGTCCTGTCCTATGCGCAAAAAGGAAGATCAAGCGAACCTAATTCGCCGATACTGAATCTAACAACAAACATCGGACCACAAACATCTACCTAACCTCTTCCGGAAGAGGTTTGGTAGATGTACATGTGAGACTGATGTGAGACAACGGGAAAGTCGATTTCAAATGGAAGTCTCATTACAATGAGGGCGGATTCTCGCTTATACGCACAGGCGAAACACCAAATATAGCCGCATGCGTAATAGCCAATTATGTCCTGTTGTACGTACAGTACCTAGATCTGGTACACGGGGTACTCCCTTGACCATACAACGAGGTACAAGGAACCACTGTCATTACAAAGGGGGATCCTTGAGATTTCTGCAAAGAGGAAGAAGGGTCCTTCGCGTGCATGCCTGAGTGGCAAAACCCTTAGGGAGATGAAGCTCCAAGCATTAATGTCAACAAAATCATCTAGATCCTGTGTGCTCGCATGTGTTCACTTGACAACATGTGTTCACTTGACAACTGTACAGTGAATAAGACTTCTAGCTAGAGCCTAATTTAGGAGTCGTGCGTTCAAGTGCACACAACACGTGATCACTTGATCAGATGCATGGAATGGCTGTAACAACAGTAGCAATTTGCATGACACCATCCGTACTGCTTGAAGATTTTTGTTCATCTAAACAACAAGATTGCGCCATCGGCATCACACACTTTACCAACATACTTCGAGCAGCATAAGTGCATGCAGATCTGAATCAACTGACTTAACTCCTAGGACCATCAAGTTTTGCACGTTGTCATTGTCATGACCCCCTGATCCTAAGATGGAGGCCTCTAGTGATGTTTCTCGCAGAGAATTTGTGGAGGTCATGACCCCCTGATATACCCCGGGATCGATCAGGAGGAACTGCTTACGTGTGCACGGCAACGCAACCAGCTCACACGTGACTTGAGAGAACGTGACTTGGTTGGGCTACTCCATTTGAGGGCGCCCATGGTGTCTCCGCCCTCAAACTCCAGGCCTGAGAGTTGTTACGTCTACGTAGACGGCCTGAGAGTTGTTACGTCTGCATAGACCTGTATACAGGTCTGCATGTCTGAGACTTGTTACCGACATTAACAGATTTCTTCGAAAAATGTCACTTGAGGATCTGGGGGGTCACGACAATATATCCAAAAACCACGATTTTGCATACAGCAAACAGCACGCAGGGAAACCCCTCTCCGATTCCAAAATGTGTTGCGGATCCTCTGTATACACGTGGCCAGAGCTTAAGAACCCGGGTCGGCAAAATTCTGAGCACACAAAGCGATACTCCCTTTTGAGCAAGCTTAAGATCTTGTACTGCCCATCCACCCAACTTGACGCTTCACCAACGTTGACAGTTGCAACTGCAATCATTAAATCTACAAAACCAGCATGACGTCATCAATTGACAGCACCCACATGCACTGCAAAATTCCGAGCTCAACATGACTACTCTTAGAGTAAAAATCAGAGGCGAATTACCCCCTTCTTCTTTCCTGTGCTTCAGCAAGGCCTCGAGGAGCTCCAAAAGAACTTCCGAAGCCCTTCCTGGTATATCCTTCTAGGGCAGCACGCTTTCATTTCACGCGTGTAACGTAACCATTGTCTTAGGTACCTACGTGAGGTGCGTTATCTTTCTGAATGTCAGTATCTTTCTGAGACGCATCCTCATCAATGTAAATGTCAATGGAAGAGATTTCAACAGCATACCATCAAGTCTAGCAAAGCTCTGGTCGTCACGTGCAACCACGACCCATTCACTTCCACATGGCCGCCAAAAGCTTATGTCACGCAACTTCAATTGCTTTCATGTGCTTCAATGAAGGTTGCTGTCGTCGTCATATCAAATGACGTCTAGCTTCATATCAAATGACGTCGAGCTTCATATCATGCATGGATGAATACCCATAACGCAATGTAGCACGTGGGCTGGACAATTGCAGCCAAGGTCCACTCCCCCCCTCCCCCGCCCCCCCCCCCCCTCTTTCCTGAAGTTACTACGCAGCATTGGCATGCCTGCCGACGAACACAAGGGACGTCTAACTGAGTCCAATCAGACCCTGTCCGCCAGCTGCAGTACAACCACTGAGGTATCATTATAACGCTGTACAGCATAACGCATAACAGCGTAACAGTATAACGCAGGACAAACACTGAGGCAACTTTAACACAATGATTATGCTATTAGATTCTGACGTATCGTTAACACAGTGATTATGCTCTAGAGGGTTAGCTAACCCTCGCATCGCTGGACTTCCAGAGACTGAGTGAGGGCGCGTTCAACCAGACAAAAGGAAGACCCATTCGGCCCTCAGCCTGCGTCCTCCCTTTGCCTGCAGAGTATACACAAGAGCCAAAAATAATTGCAATCACAGCGTGCACACACACACACACACACACACACACACACACACACACACACACACACACACACACACACACACACACACACACACACACACACACACACACACACAGAGTTCTTCCCAACTCCCCCCCCCCCACCCCCACGCACTCACACAGAAAAGGAAAGACAAGGGAGAGGTGCACGAGGCATGATGTACTCTCACACGAGCACGCCGTTTGAAACTTCTCAGACGTCGACCTGCCAGTCGGAGCGTGGCCGTCCATTAACCAGGCGGAGGGAGTCAGCGTCCCCATGGGAGGAGTCCCCATCCTCCTCCCCAAACGGTGCTGTGGGCAGGGCACCGGAGCTTTCCGGGGTAATGCCGAGCGGGCACGCCGCCCGCGCCGCGCTGCGCTTGTCCCTGGGATACGTCCAGTGAACCAGCGAGTAGATGAGGGCGCACGCGGTCCATGGGACAGCTGTCATGATTACTAATGCATGACTAAGGGACTGTGCTTTGGCCAGGTCCTTGTCTGGGTCCCCGCTGGTCGTTGCAGTACCCTATCCCCCCCCCCCCCACATGACAAATACATCAGGCTTCACTCTTCATTCAGGCTTCATCAGGCTTCAGGATAGGCTTCACTCTCTAGAGGGCATCCGCATTTGTGCTCGCGCGATTCGGAGCACGTTGAACTTGCTATTCCTCCTACTCATACTCGGGTGCTCCTTTTCCGTACTTCGAGCTCCGCGATTACTCTGGGCCGAGCCGAGCCCAGCACAAAAGCGGATGCCCAATATTCTAAATTCATCAGCATGCGCCGTGATATGGGCCAGGCCCACCTCGAAATCCACCCCCACCCCCCTCATGACTGGGCCGCCTCTCCCATTGAGGAGCGCAGACACCCCGCCCCCCCCCCCCAAAACTAAAATCCAAAATCGACCCCCCCCCTTCCAAAAAAAAAAACGCCTCCTCCACAAAATACTCCCTCCCGAATCTTAAATCTCTCCTTCATGCAGGAAAGTTGAAGCAGGCCAGGCAAGTGGGGAGAGAGAAAGGCGCCCGGGAGGGCAACGCACATCAAAGCCAAACAATTTTTCTGCCAGAATTCCGACCAACGGGTTGGAGGCTGCGGCGATGGCCATTTCAAAGCTGCGATCGAATGCGTAGATGATGTTCCGCAGCCTGTCCGGCACAATCTCTGAAACCCACAAACCCACCCCAGTGTGTCAGATCCTGCACCCTTTGGGCACCCCTTGCCAATGAAAAGCAGCAGCAGCAGCCAGAGGGAGAGGAGTTACAAGAGTCACAGAAGGAGTTACAGGAGTTAGAGAAGTTATAGAAGGAGTTTACAGAAGTAACAGGAGTTACAGAAGTAGTTACAGGAGTTAGAGAAGTTACAGATGGAGGTTACAGAAGTGACAGGAGTTAGAGAAGTTACAGGAGGAGTTACAGAAGTTACAGGAGTTACAGAAGCAGGAGGAGGAGAGCATGAGGACCTGCCTGGGAACCAAAGCCTGGTTCGGACCACCGATGTACAGCCTCTGTTTTACCGGATTGTTCCTGATCCCCAATCGATGATTAGCCCCGATCCCCGAGCCAATCTTTCCCGATCAGCTACAGAGGAGGAGGAGGAGGAGGAGGTGGAGGAGGAGGAGGAGGAGAAAGAACAGGAGGGGGGAAAGCACCAGAGCGGCAGGGCGCGGAGGAGGAGCAAGAGAAGGGAAAGGAGCAGAAAAGCAGGAGGGAGGGGAGGCGGGCCGAGCTGCAGCAGAGGGGCAGGGCGAGGAGGAGCTTTTTCTTCTTTGTTAAAAATCTAAATATAAATAAGGGAGGAGGAGAGGGAGGAGAGGAGGAGGAGGAGGAGGAGGGAGGAGTACACTCTACACCATTTCTAATACCTGCAAAAATGGGGTTGTTGCAGGCCGGCGCAGGCCAGGCATTGACCAGGCCATTCACGATGAAGCAGATGAGGTACAGCGGTATGAATCCCGCAGCGCCCCTCTGCGGAAGTCCCACCAGAAGCCACAGCGTTGCCAGCATCCCTAAGACACCCCCCCCCCCCCCCAGGCCACAACCCCTCTCCTTCAATCTTTCCAGCTCCGCTTCTAAACCCCGGCATTCACACGTCTGCGCACTTGTACGCCCTGCTGCTTAAATTCACATTCACTAGTGCGCTCTTGCACGCACACACAAGGCTATTAAGTTGAGGACGCCATCCAGGCATCTTCAGCTGCGTCTTTCCAAAATGAGTCCTTCTCAAGGGGTGCGCTTGCTACCCTAAGGGCGCGCTTGCAACCCTAGGGGCGCGCTTGCAACCCTAGGGGTGCGCTTGCTCCCCGAGGGGCGCGCCTGCTAACCTAAGGGCGCGCTTGTCACCCTAAGGGTGCACTTACTACCCTAGCCGTGCAGAGGCCTGCACTTGCTACCCTAAGCGTGCACTTGCTACCAAGGGGATGCGCTTGCAACCCTAGGGGTGCGCTTGCTACCCTAGGCGTGCACTTGCAACCCTAGGCGTGCACTTGCTACCAAGGGGGTGCGCTTGCAACCCTAGGCGTGCACTTGCTACCAAGGGGGTGCGCTTGCAACCCTAGGGGTGCACTTGCTACCCTAGGGGTGCACTTGCTAATTAAGAAGATAAAGCAGGCCTATTCAATCTGCTTACAAGCACTGTGAACACACTCACAGGCGGGAAATTGGCTTGGGGACAAGTGTGCGAGCGGAGAGACGCCCTCATGAAACCTTCCTTCAACTCTGGAGGGGGGAGAGATGTGGCGGCTACTGGTGGGATAGTTGCAGTCGAATCAAACCTGGTTCTCCGCGAATCACGTGGATGCATGTGGAGGGTACCATATTGTTGTTGTGCGAGAGGAGCTGGCTCTTATTGCTGAGCAGGGGGAAGGCGGAGGGCGTGCTGGTGTCAGTGGTGGATAGGAAAGGCCAGGGAGAGGGGAAGATAGAGGGGGAGGGAGACTGGGGGAGGTAGGGAGGGAACGTGCAAGTGTGATATGTGCGCATGCACACGTGCCCGCTCTCTCTCTCTCTCTCTCTCCCTCCCTCCCTCCCTCCCTCCCTCCCTCCCTCCCTCCCTCCCTCCCTCTCTCTCTCTCTCTCTCTCTCTCTCTCTCTCTCTCTCTCTCTCTCTCTCTCTCTCTCTCTCTCTCTCTCTCTCTCTCTCTCTCTCTCTCTCTCACACACACACACACGCGCGCGCGCGCTCACATAGACAGTGAGAGAGGGTAGGGGGAACGGGGGAGAGAGAGAGAGAGGGGGGGTGGCGGGTGAAGGGGAGCGGACCCAGGATGACGCTGGCTTGGCAGACGGCAACGCGGCCATGGTTGGGATAGGCGCGGGAGGCCACGTCCCCCAACCAGCCGCCCAAGAGGCCTCCACAGGCGTGAGCGGCCATGCCGATGGACACCATGGCACTCGCCCAGAAGTCCGAGATGCCCAGCAACTGCAGGTACAGCGTTCCAAAGCCCAGCGCCGTCATGGGGATGTTCCCCACAATCCCCTGCACCCCCACCCCCTCTCCCGGTTTCGGTGCGACATCTGAGACATGCCCGCATGCCTGCAGATGCGCACGCAGCCACACTCGTACACACACACGCGCGCGCGCACACACACACCCCCACACACACACACACACACACACACACTCACACACACACACACACTCACACGCACGCACGCACGCACAGAGAGAGGGGGGGGGAGAGAGAGAGAGAGAGAGAGAGAGAGAGAGAGAGAGAGAGAGAGAGAGAGAGAGAGAGAGAGAGAGAGAGAGAGAGAGAGAGAGAGAGAGAGAGAGAGAGAGAGAGAGCCACACACGTGGGCGAGTGCACACACGGACACAGATACGCACACGGCCGTGCACATGCTCGTACACACATGCGGGCATATGCGTAACCCTAAATCAAGCTTATCGATTCGTCCTGGTCGTTGTTCCCCCCGCCCCCCCCCCCCCCCAAAAAAAAAGAACACTCTCGTGTCACTTTCTTACCGTGCTGCTCATCTCCAACCCAAGTCTTGCTCAGCCTGTCTGTGGAAGAGCAATGCAGGCCTGTGCGGTACATGTGGACAAAAGTCGACACGCGATGTTGTGTTAAAAAAAAAAAAAAAAAAAAAAAAAACTCACCTCAACAGTCACACCCTAAGTTTCCGAACGCTAATTGCCCTATCTACTGCTTTAAGGCCACACAGAATCTCAAATTAAGTGCAAACTGACTCTCCAAACTGAGATTATCTTGGTACGAGCAAGGAAAAGGAACCACAACAAAATTGCATCCCCACACCCTCACCGCGGCATTTCCAAAAGCATCCCCACAACCTCACCTCAGCAATTCCAAACAGGCAGGCCCCACCCGCCCAACAAGCAGCCCACCCCCTCTCCCCCGCCGGGGGGGCAGGGGGGGGGGTGTCCCCTCTCATACTGCTCTGTTCGTGGGTGCTGCACCTGACAAACTATGATGATGAATGTGGGCACGCTGAGGACGGTACGGAGCTCCCCCCAGAACTCCCGGGCGCTGATGGACTCTTCCGCCTCCGCGTGCTTCTCCAGGCGAAAGCCGTCGCTCGGGCAGCGAGGGTCCTTGCTGAGCCAGAAATTGAAGATCCCGATGCTGAAGCTCACCACCCCAAGCAGCAGTATAGCCAGCCTCCACCCATCCCACCCGAATGGCTGCCGCGCTCCTGCACACCCGTCCACAGACTCGTCATGGGTTCGATTCCTGCTTACCTCTTCGCGATATCCCAAGTTTTCTTTCTCCCCCACCCCTCCACCAGGCCAGTTGGCTGACAAGCTCAAGGAGGTCTAGGCATTGTGTCGGGTAATGTGCAACGTTCATTGGTCATTCACCAGGCGGGTTGGAGCCCGTTTCCCGTCGCTGGAGGGGCACTGTCTGCTGCATAAGGCTGCCTATTCAGGACCTACAGCCAGCACCACAACAGCGGCCCGCAATTGATAAACGAAGGGGGAAGGCGGGGAGATGGTTGGGGATGGCTGGTTGGTTGGCTGGGGATGATTGGGGCTGGTTGGGGATGCCTGGTTGGATCGAGTTGGTTTGTTGGTTGATTGGTGGTTTTGGGGGGGGGGGGGAGGATGAGGGGAAGGAGGGGGGAAGGGGGAGGGAAATGGAGGCGCTGGGGAGGGGGCAGGGGGGGATAAAAGTAGAGAGTTGCAGGGAGAAGGGGTGTGACCGGGCTTCGTACCCAGGTTGGTGGCATACAGGCCTCCAAGGGCAGCGCCCGCAGCTGAAGTCAGGTGCAGGGTCCCAAACGCTTTCCCCCGGTCGTTTTCCGCGTAATAATCCGCTGTCAGGCTCTGCACGTTGGGGATGACTAGGCAGAGACCCAGGCCCGTGATGGCCCAGGAGGCAATGCCCTGCCCAGGTCGGTGCTGAAAGCAAAGGCTGTGGTTGTCAGGCCCCACACCCAGCAACCGAGGGAAATCACCCACGTTCGGTTGTAGTAGTGACCTGTAACACACGTCCCGCCCGGTGTGACCCATAGCCAGGCCGTTCATTCTTCCTCATTCTTCCAAGAAAGCGGCGCAGAAAGCAAGCAGCAAGCCACTCCTCCAAAACACTCCTCCAACAAGCCACTCCTCTAACAAGCCACCCCTCCAAAACACTCCTCCAACACGGCACTTCCCCAAACCACTCCTTCGTAGCACTCCTGCAACAAGCCACTCCTCCAAAACACTCGTGCAACAAACATTCCTGCAACAAACTCTCCTGCAACAAACACTGCTCCAAACACCTCTTGCAACAAACACTTCTACAACAAGCCACTCCTCCAAAACACTCCTGCAGCAAGCCCACTCCTCCAAAACATTCCTTCAACAAACAATCCTGTAACAAACCTCACCTGCAACAAACACTGCTGCAAACACCTCCTATCCGCCCCATGGAAGGGGGGGGGGGCGCACCAAGCATGCCCCCGAGGGGGGAGAAGAGGGCCTGCGAGAGGGCACGGGCCAGAGTCAGGATGCCCAGCTGGGTCAGGCTGGCATCAAAGGAGGCCGCCACAAACTTGTAGATGGCAGGCAGGACCACCTCATCAGTCCGCTCAAACAGCATGGCCGTGTTCAACCACACGCTGGTCATCGTCTTCCTGCTCACCCACCACCACCTGCGCCGGCCCCGCTCCTCCGCCTCCTCCCTGCCCCTCCCCAGTACACTTCATCATCAGCCTGCTTTCCCATGTCCCCATCGTCTTCGTCATCATCATCATCATCATCCTCGTCATCATTGACATCTTCATCCTCCTCCTCTTCGTCATCAACACCGCCATCATCCTCTTCGTCATCAACACCATAATCACCCTCTTTGTCATCAAACCCATCATCATCATCATCATCATCATGCTCTTCGTCATCAACACCACCATCATCCTCTTTGACATCAACACCATAATCATCATCTTTGTCATCAAACCCATCATCATCATCATCATGCTCTTCGTCATCACCATCATCCTCTCATCATCAACATCGTCACCATAATCATCCTCCGTATCATCATCCTCTCTGTCGTTAATATCATCACACCATCATTGTCAGCATCGTGTGACTACACACTCTAGCCCAGCCCGCCCCACCCCACCCACAATTCATGCTGCCCATAAGAGGCGATGGCATCCCATAAAGCGAAGTTATCTGGATAATCCAAGATACGCCGAGGCAGTTTCCACAAGACCCAAAAAATGTATCGGAAAAGAAAGGTGCAGCATGGAGCAGGTGCCCCCTCATGACTCCCCCTTTTCAAACTTTCAAATCCATACCCCTCCTCTTCTCTACTCGACAATCTGGTGGCTGCTCCTGTCTTGCCCTCCATTCCCTTCTCTTCCCTTCCCTTCCCTTCCCTTCCCTGCCCTTCCCTTCCCTCGCTCCTTTCCCTTCCCTCCTTCCCTCGGTCCCTTCCCTTGCTCTCTTCCCTTCCCTCGCTCCCTTCCCTTCCCACCCTTCCCTCCCTCCCTTCCCTTGCTCTCTTCCCTTCCCTCGCTCCCTTCCCTTCCCTTCCCTCCCTTCCCTCGCTCCTTTACCTTGCTCTCTCCCCTTCCCTCGCTCCCTTCCCCTTCCCTCCCTTCCCTCGGTCCCTTCCCTTGCTCTCTTCCCTTCCCTCGCTCCCTCCCTTCCCCCCTTCCCTCCCTCCCTTCCCTTGCTCTCTTCCCTTCCCTCGCTCCCTTCCCTTCCCTTCCCTCCCTTCCCTCGCTCCCTTACCTTGCTCTCTCCCCTTCCCTCGCTCCCTTCCCCTTCCCTCCCTTCCCTCGTCCCTCCCTTGCTCTCTTCCCTTCCCTCGCTCCCTTCCCTTCCCACCCTTCCCTCCCTCCCTTCCCTTGCTCTCTTCCCTTCCCTCGCTCCCTTCCCTTCCCTTCCCTCCCTTCCCTCGCTCCCTTACCTTGCTCTCTCCCCTTCCCTCGCTCCCTTCCCCTTCCCTCCCTTCCCTCGGTCCCTTCCCTTGCTCTCTTCCCTTCCCTCGCTCCCTTCCCTTCCCACCCTTCCCTCCCTCCCTTCCCATCCCTTCCCTCCCTTCCCTCGCTCCTCTTCCCTTGCTTGCCTTCCCTTCTCTTCCTTTCCGTCTCTCCTCTCGCTTCCCTTCCATCCTCAACCCTCGCTGCAAGAAGGGGGAGCTGAACCCCGGAGTGGCATCACACCACTTTTCCTGCCACAGGAATAAAGACAACTTCCAATTCCACCGTCCCACGCCTCTATCCCGCTCTCCACTTACGTTGAGGAAACCCTCATCCCCCCTCCCTGCCTCCGTATCTCACACATAGTACAGGCCGGGAACACACACACTCACTCACACACACTCTCTCTCCCTCCCTCCCTCCCTCCCTCCCTCCCTCCCCCCCCCCCCCCCTCTCTCTCTCTCTCTCTCTCTCTCTCTCTCTCTCTCTCTCTCTCTCTCTCTCTCTCTCTCTCTCGCTCTCTCGCTCCCTCTCCCTCTCGTTTCTCCCCTTCCCCCAAGGGAAAAAAAGGGGGGGGGGGGGGGAAGGGCCAAAAAAAGAAGAAGCAAAGCTCGGAACCAACACCAATACTTCTCCCAGCTTGCAGCCTGAAGGTGGTACCAGCGCAGGCGGAAGAACAACGTCGTACCAAACCTTAAGGTAAAGGGGGCGGGGGCCCGGGGGGGGGGGGGGGGCGGGGGCGTTGAGATGGGACTGGGGAAGCAGGCAGAGGGAAGAGACCCACAAGCGATCCCCATGGTCGCTCGCCCGAGACTTCCTCCCCGCGGGACCATTGAGCACGCCGCTGCGGGAGCGGCCTGACGAGCTACTCAACAAGCTGCTCCGCTCCTCCCGCTCCGCCGCAGGTCCCAATCCCAAACCTCGGCCTGCGGTACCCCGTCCTGCAACAGGTGGTACCCTGGGGACCGGCCCGGTCCCCACAGCCCTGCTGGTGCTGGGACCAGCATTGGCCGCTATGCCGCCGTTGCTCATGTGATTCTGGCCGTGCGCGCTCCCCTCGGTCTCCATAGGGACCCTCCGTGCAACAACCTGCGGAATCCCACACCACCCATGCATGAGTTTCTGTGTGGCCTTTCCCCACAGCTTGAATAGCAAGATGTGGAAGAAGCTCAAATGTCCTGTGAGATGTGGATAAAGCACTTCTGTGGGATGTGTGGGAGCAGCCAAAAAATTCCCTGAGATGTGGATGAAGCACAAAATCCCTGAGACATGGAAGAAGGGCAGATTTCCTGATCGCATGTGAAACTGAAGTCGCGAAGCAAGTGCCCCAGAGCTACAGGTGGGTAGCCTGCTCATTAAGATGCAATTTGTAAACACGTACCATAAGCAGCAGTACCATAAGAAACATGTACCATAAGAAGCAGTACCGCCTCCAGGGGTGATGTGCGTGCCAAAGGCCCCGATGCCAGCATGGCAAATCGCATGCGAAGCTTGCAGGGGTGGACAGAGCAGGGGAGGGGGAGGTAAGAGTAGTGTTAGATGAGAGAAGCAGATGGGAGTGTTTTGAGGGGAGAAGAGGTGAAGGATATGCCCACGCCAGAGTTCCTATTTAGGCCATCCACAGAGGACTGGGGACCTTGTGCAGACAAGCCTTCAAGTATTGGTATATTCAAGTATGAACAAACTGTTCCTTGGTTTGTTAATGCTCTTGCGTTTTCTGTCCTGTCTTGGTATGAATATACACACTACGATACAAATCATCTAGCCACCTGCTGCACACAGTCAGGCACTGTGACGCTCTATGCGTTGGGTACGACATCAAAGAGAGGGTCGAACCTGCTTTTGACCGTTGTAGGGCGGTTTGATGGGTGAATTCTCCCTTGTGGGCATATCTGCATGGGTGCCTACACATCCATATCGCCCAGCACGTGCCGACGCGTCCTCGTATATCCTGCAGAATGTTTGCTGGAAGAGCAGGAAGGGCTCGTGCAGAACTGTCGGGAGTTGATCACTTCTTTGGAGTTAATGTCTCGCCGGCATTGGCAACATGCTCAGCACGAAAGGGACTCCTTTTCCTGTCGCATTGTCTTCATGTCGCATGGGGAAGGCACCCTGACGGAAGAGCGTTGCTGCCACCTTGCCTTGTTCGCTTGGCACTTGTCAAAGACGTTCGCAAGCTCGTTAATCCTTGCCTCAAGCTCTGCATTGGTTACGAATCTATGCACATGTAGCCTTACACAGCATATGCCTGCGTGCACACCGCGCCACCAAAGCCTCAGATAAGGGCTGGTTACCACGGCCCAGTTCGCACATCAGTTTTCGGCAGATTGCAGTGCAACAGAAAGCTCTAATAGCCTTTCAACCCATTAGAGATGATCATGCTGTTGACAAGATAAACATTCCTGTATCACAGAGGCCCTCCCAATGCCAGGATAAACGAGTTGTAGATGA
>KV908616.1:17478-19978 GCA_002005505.1 Botryococcus braunii | reverse complement strand
GGGAGGGGGCTGGGCAGGAGACAGCGGAGCTGACGCGGGAAGTGGAGCCCTCCGGGAGGAGTCCGCCCTCCTCCGCCGCGAGTGCCACATCAAGACGAGGCTGAACAGCACTATGCTCAGCGCGGCAGCCAGCAGGTCCCCCCCTCCCCATCCAGAGACTACACGCACACGACACACACACACACACACACACACACACACACACACACCACACACACGCACACACACACACACCACACACTCTCTCACACACACACACACACACACACACACACACACACACACACACACAGGGAGAGGGAGGGGGAGCGGAAGGGGGAGAGAGAGGGGGGAGGGGGGGGGGGGAGAGAGAGAGAGAGAGAGAGAGAGAGAGAGAGAGAGAGAGAGAGAGAGAGAGAGAGAGAGAGAGAGAGGAATAGACGCAAACACACACACACACACTCTCTCTCTCTCTCTCTCTCTCTCTCTCTCTCGCTCTCTCTCCTCTCTCTCTCTCTCTCTCTCTCTCTCTCTCTCTATATATCTCTCTCCCCCCCTCTCTCTCTCTCTCTCTCACACACACACACACACACACACACACACACACACACACACACACACACACACACACACACATGCTCGAGGGTATGAAAGAGAGTGAGCGATCATATAAAAGAGAGAGTGTGGGGAACCGTAAGATTCAAGGGGATGGGGAGCGTCGAGAGGAATAGAAGGGGAATAGAAGGGGAATAGAAGGGGAAAGAGAAAGGGGAGGTGGGATAGGGGAAGGAGTGACAGGAAAAGGGGGCGCAAATGCGTGTGTCAGCGTGGAAGTGGGCGCAATCCGTGTATGTGTCCTGCATCATTGATACACATCCACATAATTGGGCGCAATCCGTGTATAATCCGTGCGCAACGCGTGTATGTGTCCTGCATCATTGCAAGCGGGTGTTCACAGTCTCGAAGGGGACGAAAGGCCTCTTGAGGAACAACCATTTTCATGTCGCAGTGGCCTTTTTTGTTTGGTGGGGCAGATGAGGCGGATAAAGGAGCTCAAAGAGAGGGTGGGGAACCTCGAGAGGAGCATGCAGCAACTGGCAGATGACTTCTCCAGGGAGAGGGAGGCGCTCAAGTCCTCAGCCGAGCGCCAACGCGAAGACTTCGAGACCGAAAAGGCCGCCCTCGTCCGCCTCCTCAAGTACGAAACCCCCATCCAGACTCGAAAAAGAAAAGGGCAAAGGCTTTAAAAACAATATCCGAGGAGTCTAACATGCAGTGAAGGTATCCACCATGGAAAGCAGATGGATGACCAAGTGTCAGGTTCTGGGAGAAAGTGGTTTTTCATTGGGTAATCGAAGGGCAGAGTATATTTTCGAGGAGATGCTTAGGTGGGGCAGGGGTACCTGTGGAGGTGGGGCAGGGGTACCCGTGGATGTGGGGGTAGGGGTACCCGTGGAGGTGGGGCAGGGGTACCCGTGGAGGTGTGGCAGGGGTGCCCGTGGAGGTGGGGCAGGGGTACCCGTGGAGGTGTGGCAGGGGTACCCATGGAGCTGTGGCAGGGGTATCCATGGTGATGGGGCACGGCGAGCCATTGTTGCCAAAGATACAAATGAATAAAGATCCTTCCTTTGCTGCTCAGATACACCCACCCCAACCTCGGCAAGCAGATTGTCTAGATGGGGTCTGACGCAATTTCTCCTGTGTTCGTTTCACCAATTAGTTGTCATACTCCTCTTACGACTGTTTCTACGATGTCAGAAGTCAAAGGTCGAGCTGACTCACCGCTCCTCGACTTCCTTTATGACAGTGTACTCCATATACATAAACCACCACCAACAACAACTCCTTGACGACAATGACAACATTACCACAATGAAGGCAACACCTACAACAACCCACAACAAAAGGTACAGAAGGAGCAACAGCAAACACCTTCTTCCCCTCGTCTTCTTCGTCCCGCAGGGCTTCAACCCCAACTCTGCGTTGCTCAGGAAAGCGGCGTAGACGACAGGAATGCGGGGTTGCTTTCAACCTTGAAACAAAAAATGGTGCAGTGTTAATGGGTGAAGGGCTCACTGTTCCGGGTGGGGCAGGCTGAAGACGCACGAGCTGAAGAATGTCAGGCGACTCGTTAAGGAGGTGCTGATGCAGCGCACTGACGTGGAGACCTTCCTGCTATCATCCCTTGAGAAGGTGCACGCAACTTTCTCATTTCACGTGGCCTTCCCATGCATATGCCACGTGCTGTTCCCATGTCATGTGTGTGTGTGTGTGAGAGTGTGGTGTGTGTGTGTGTGTGTGTGTGTGTGTGTGTGTGTGTGTGTGTGTGTGTGTGTGTGTGTGTGTGTGTGTGTGTGTGTGTGTGTGTGTTTTCTGGTTTGGGAGGAGGTCGTGGCAAATGACGCGAAGAGCATGTTCGGTGGGGGGTTGCTCTGGTGGAGTCCCTTTTTCCATTCATGTTTGTGACGTAAGCTACATCCGCCCACACGGTAGAGGCTAATGAGATGAAGCAAAACCCAAC
>KV908616.1:2478-7478 GCA_002005505.1 Botryococcus braunii | reverse complement strand
TCGTTTCATCCATTTCCTTCGTTCACAAAACTCCTCCAAAAAGCCCCCTTGGGGGGGGGGGGGAGAACACTAAGTTTGATGGAGAAGAAAGAACAAGTCACTTCCCCCTAGTCCACCGTGTCTGTCACAACCCTCACTCTCCCAGATTTCACCCTTCCAACACCACGACTTCCCACCTCCCCCCCCCCCCCCCAACCCCCAACACACACACTCACACATGAGCGCGCACGCGCGCGCGCGCGCGCGCGCACACACACACACACATATGCAGACTGCTGTGTTAGCAACCATGGGGCTGAGCATGGGAACAGAAGAAGCGGGTGCAGCTGCAAAGGCCTAGCTGTGGGAGAGAACCCGGGGGAGGGGGTGTGGATGAGAAAGAAGAGAGAAGTGAAAGGGATGGGAGCGGGGGTCGTTTCCCAACCACTTTTTCTGACCCTCCTTTGCTGTTATAAAAACAAAAAGGGGGGAGGGGACACGGGGAAAAAGGGGGGGGGGGCAGGAATAAGGAAGCATATGCAAATGGCTTGCGCAAGTCTGAATATGCGGGAGGGGAGGAATGGAAGGCTACCCAGATTGACAACGGGGGAGGTCTGTTTGTAGCCGGAGCCGCCCGCCATGCCGGATGCACCTGTTGCATCATCCAGCCCTCCTTCCCCTTGGGCCCTGTCGTACGCCCCCGCCCCCGCCTCCCCTTCTCAGCTTCCGAAGGCCAGGAAAGATGAGGTGTGCCCCCCCCCCCCCCCCCAAAAAAAAATCCTCACACATTACAATTTTACAAGAAGGGTTGATGCTCATGTCAGCAGGACCTAATTAAGGGGGAGGTGCAATATCTGTAGCCCACTGTTCGTTTTCAACATAACCCTGCCTCAACCAACCTCCTCTCCTCCCCACCGCGCAATCAAAAAGGGAGGAGAGGGAAGGGGAGAGCAGAACTGTAACAAATGTTAGCAAACCCCCTCCTTCCCCCTTCCCCCGGAGGGCGGCAGACGGAAGAGATGCAACGATCGGAGAGTGACAGCAGAAATATGGGTGGATAACAAAAGAGAAAGGAGACACCAGTTGCTCCCGCCTTGAGCAGGGGTCATTGCCATGCAGCAGAGATTTTGAAGACTGTTGCTACTCCACACTCCCGTCCCCTGTCTTCCTCTCCACTGATGCACTAGGTAATGTGCATCTCCATTTGATGCAGGAATAAATGTGCATCTTTACTTATCCACAGGATTAACACACATCTTTATGTATGCACAAACACGAATTGCGAATTGCGAGTGCATCCTTACCTGCGCACAAATTAATGTGCATCAGCCAAAATGCACAAATCAGTTTCACTTTTCTCACTGCCCCACGTTCGCTTTTCTCTGTAAAGCAACTCATCCATGAATGTACATCAGAAGGGCTTGGGGGAGGGGGGGAAGGGGCACAGACCTGCCTGCATGGCGGTCTGCCCCAGCTGGCCGTCCCGCCATTCGTACATGCACATCCCCACTGGTCCTTCCAACAGCTCCTCTTTCTGTAACTGCGGACCCCCCCGTCCCTCTTCTCAACCCCCTGTCCAGAGAGCGGCATGGCCTTGAGAAGTTGTACCACATCGGCAACATGCCACAACACACGTGCCCAGCCTGCTAACATCATTAACATATCCCAACCCCCCCCCTCTCTCTCTATCTCTCTCTCTCCCCCCCCCCTCTTCGCCCCCTCCCTCCCTCGGCCCCCCTCTCTCTCATTCCCCACAGGCAGGCATCAAAATGACTAAATGGCAAAAGTCAAACGTTCACTGTGAGGTGAAGAACCGGCACCGCCTTCTCCTTGCTAAATCCATCCCCAACTTTCTACACTCTCCAGCTGTTCTTTCCTCATCGGCAAAGAAAGAAGAAAGCTGATTTGTAAAAAGTTCTGCGCGCGCTCTCTCTCTCTCTCTCTCCTCTCTCTCCTCTCTCCTCTCTCCTCTCTCTCTCTCTCTCTCTCTCTCTCTCTCTCTCTCTCTCTCTCTCTCTCTCTCTCTCTCCTCTCTCTCCTCTCTCTCTCCCCCCCCCCCCTCCCTCCCTCCCTCCCTCCCTCGCTCCCTCACACGCACGCACGCACGCACCGAAATGAGAAAGGCTGATCTGCCCTCCCCCCTCCCTTCCAAAAACCTGATCTCCCCAACCCCCCCCCCCCCCCCGGTTTCGAAAAGGCTGGTCGCCCCACCCCCCTTTCACAAAAGCTGATCCTCCATCCCCACCCCCTTCGAAAAAGCTGATTGCCCCATCCCCTCTTCAAAAAAGCTGATCCCCCCCCCCCCTCGTCTTCGCCTGACAGCAGCATTGCAGAAGGGTATTTGTTACGGGCGTGCTTACCCGCTCAAGGAAGGCGTGATACTCCGGCGTGGTGTTGTGGCGTCCTAAATTGGCATTACAGTCGTACCGCTCCCACATGTGGAAGACGTGGGGTTCAAACTGATCCTGATTGCATTCGAATTCCAAAATGCCCGCAGCCTTGTTATTCATCCGACCCTTCGAGAAAGCCATTATGTCTTGGCACATCTGTTCCCCACAGACAGACAGTTTCCTTGGCGGGAGGACAGGAAAAGCCTTAGATGACGCTTAACACCAATGTGTGTGTGTGTGTGGGGGGGGGGGGTGTGCGCGCGCGTGTGAGTGTGAGATTGTGTGTGTGTGTGTGTGTGTGTGTGTGTGTGTGTGTGTGTGTGTGTGTGTGTGTGTGCGCGCGAGAGAGAGGGGGGGAGAGAGAAAGAGAGAGGAGGGGGGAGGGAGGGAGGGAGGGAGAGAGAGAGGGGGGGGGAGAGAGAGAGAGAGAGAGAGAGAGAGAGAGAGAGAGAGAGAGAGAGAGAGAGAGAGAGAGAGAGAGAGAGAGAGAGAGAGAGAGATAGAGAGAGAGAGACAGAGCACGCACATGCGCGCATGCTTGCAACCAGCCTGGCTCTCATGAAAGTTTGGGGCGCATTGGGGAGGGAGGCGGGGGGATGATGACCTACTTTCTGACCTTGATAAATAGCCTTTTTGAGAGAAACGCATCCCCAACAGCACTCCCCCAAGCAGGACAGTACAAAAGGCATGCCAAATGAATAGGCAATCCACCACCCTAACCAATCTTCAACAGCGAAACCAACATCCAATAGGGAGAGAATGTCAACAGCTTAGCTTAGTTTGCTACCAAGCCTCAGTAACACAATTGCAACGCTGGACCATCAACTACTTGAAGGTCCATAATTTTATTACATTGCATGTGATGGGCCACACCTGCATGACCTTTTTCTCATTACCGGGCTTGCAGACCAGAGTCTTGGTCGACACAACCGTCTTCTCCTTTCCTTTCTTTATTGCGGCCTGAACAACAATACGGCGTCCACGCTTGGCCACGTGTCTCATGCTACTGCGCAATGGACATACTTCCTGCAAGGCTACTTGTCTGGCCAGAGGTCTCGGCAAAGATGGAAGGTGTTGGGTCAAGGGGGTAGGTAATCTCTGGCATTCCAGAACAGACAGTTTTCCAGAACAAATCATTGTGCGAAATACTGTCTGGTTTCTCGCACCCCACTCTTACTGGTTACTCTTCGGAGATAAGCACCGTGCGCAGCCACCAAGCGCAACCTTATTGCCAAACAGGAATTCAAACACTCACGACAAGGTAATTAAAAATCTGAGTTGAAAACATATGATAGAGACGGTATTGGCCGTGTCTAAAACAGTATTGTTTCACTATTCTTATCTAACGGTTTCGCTCTTCCGACAGTTCAGGGTACCGCCGGAACCGGATCTCCTTCCGAGATCAGATCAGCTTCCGCCCAGACTTTCGCCGACACACGAGGTCCAAATGCCTGGCCATGTGGAGCATGTGGAAAGGCCCGTCACTGACGGGCCGTCAGTCCTCCAGGGCGGACGCCCTGGGACTCAGTGGCATACTTCCTCCTGAATAGAAGTGAAGCATATCCCAACAATCCATTTCCAAAAGCCTTGTCGGGAGACATCAGCTGGTTTGCCTGCGAAGTAAAAGCTCACAAAGGAAGCGACGACGAATAAAGGGAGTCAAGGTGCCTAGCCAGGTGGGGTAGAAGTGGCTAGGAGGAAATCAAACCCAAACATCAGCCTATCTACCAACATGAGATTCAAGGATACAGCCTCAGATCCTGCTTCACTCTCAAGTCTGTTCATTTGAACACCTTGCTAACAACCTTGTAAGTTCTTCCCCTGCCTTTTTTGGGGGGGGGGGGGGGGGGAAGAGAAGTTGTGGGTGAGCGTGGAGTTAAAAGAAGTCCTCAAGACAAGCCAACTTTATGTTTGATTCACGGTACATATATGTGTAAGTATGTACATGCCAGCTCTTTAATCCTATTAATTGGTTGGCACATGCCTATACCTAGCAACATCGGATTGAAGGGAATGCATGATTTCTCAATAGCGTTTCCGAGCTCGGGCAGCGTGCATCCTTTATTTAAATGGCACCGTCGGACGTTGATCAAACACATTTAAGACAATCAATACAGCCCGCACGACATTGTAATCTCAGCAAAGGCAGGCAAAAAGCACTTGGACAGCCCTATCGACACGATGGGCATCACACACTGGAGTTGCAGAACGTCTGAACTACCCAGTCACCTCTGCCCTTATCCCTTAAATACCACAACTGGAGGACTGACGTCATTTGCCTCCATCAGCTTGTCGTTGCCACTCTAATGCAACGGAGCACTGATCTACGGCTCCGTACCAGTGCGTACATCGTGAAATCGTATATGCATCGTTCAGTCCTATCTGTCTAACGGAAGAACGGCTCGGACAAACCTCGATCCGTCTATACCACAGGATAGCATCGACAAGTGCTCCGAGCGGTCAGCTCGGAGCCGAACACAAGCTCGGTGAAGCTAACTCCGAACCAAACACGAGCTCCGTGGAAACGTTCGGATCCTAAGGCAATCACAGAGTTAGTTCACTACCACCTGAAAACCACTCGGAGACGGCGCACTTACGACCAATTCACTCGAATCTACCCATAAGTACCGT
>KV908615.1:103633-186898 GCA_002005505.1 Botryococcus braunii | reverse complement strand
AGTGTAGTGAGGTGACGCGTGCGGTGCCGCGTCTGCGTACCTCATGCGGCTCGCCTTTCGAATTATGTGCAGGTCTTTCGAATTACGTGCACGCCTGCATGTGTGCGCATGTGTCTTCACGCACGTCGTACTACGAGAAGCTTCACAATATATGATGTTCATGAAATGTCCAAAAGGATGCCCTCTCGTCATCCTTCTCGTGGTGCTCGCGAGAGCATCACATAGAAGGGCGATGTAGCCGGGTTCACCACAAGTTGGACTCACACTTCGAGAGACACACTTATCTTTGGGGCCTGGATATATCTGTTGCGTATTATATTGTATTGGCGTTGGCCATATTGTTTATTGGAGACTCGGAATCGCCTGCGTGAGGAGGAGCTGCGTATTGTAAGAGGAATCGGCGTCACGTTTACTGTCTCGCGGTGTCACCCCTTCCTTAAACCCTAGTATCTCTTATTATTAAACTTGCATACACGTCTCCCTTTGTTTCATTGGTATCGGCGAGGCGGTTAGAGCCTCGGTTCGAAGGGAGACGTAAGGAAGGTTGCCATCGGATTGTCCCTTGCGAGTATGGCGTCCGTCAGGAAAGGAAGCAAGTACGCTGGTATCCCTTTGTTGGAAAAGGAATTGTTGGAAGGGCTTGAAAAGGAGGGTGTCGAAGTGGACGATCTCATGCAAGAGGAGTTTGAAACGGAACCAGCTCCACCGCCTAAACCCACACCCAAACGGAAAACCAAGCTTGCACCAATGAAGAAACCCTTGAAGAAAGACAGAACCCAAATTTTGATTGCTAAGCTACTCAAAAGGATCGAGGCCTTGGAGGGTCAACGAGCTTCCAAGCGGACGGCATCCTCAAATCACGTAGTGCGTGTGCCTACACCCGCAATGTTCACGGGCAAACGGGGGAGTTTCCAGTTCTTTGCTAGCAAAGTAGAATCTTATGCTGACATCTCGAATGTGGCACGTGACAAGTGGGTGGCAGTCGCACTCCAGTGCATGGAGGAGCGACCTACAAAGGTGTGGGGAACTCACTTAAAAAGGAAGGAACGGGAAGGGGATCAAATGGAAGCAACTTGGGAGGAGTTCAAGACTTTTATGGGGAACCGCTATGACTCAACCGACCTTGTTATGGCCGCACGCCAAAAGCTTGATCATGTCTATCAAGGCCATGAAAGTGTTGAAAAATATATCGAAAGGTTCATAACGCTCTTGAGTGACGTTGAAACTGAGTATGAGATATGCGAAAATGATAAAATATACATGTTTCTCAAAGGCTTGAATGCTCATATTAGAGTTGCTTGCACGATAAACCCACAAACTGGTGTTAGATTCTCAGACCTCGACGTATTGTGCACTTATGTGGTGCAATATGAAAGTAACTTAAAGTCAGGGGGGATGCTGAGGGGACAGGAAGGAAGGAAGGTTCTCAACGCTGTGAAGAGGACTCCCTTAAGCACGCCGGCACACTTTCCGGGATTCACCCAGGGGCCTGTGCTTGGAGCCGTCGGCCACAGCGTTGGTGGGAAGTTAGATTCTCGGAGTAGCGTCCCCTCCGAGCGCCAGTGTTACTTCTGCAAAAACTTTGGTCACGAGCAATGGCAATGTCAGGCCAAGCGGGACTACTTGCAAAGGAAGAGCAGGCGCGACAGTCAATTGCCCCCACCTCCTCCTTTTCCCTCTAATCAAGCTCGAGGTGGGCAGTGGAAGGGCCGTGGTGGCCGGGGAGGACATTGGAAGGGAAAAGGGCCGGGGCATAATCCTCAAAAGTAAATTCTGAAGCCATGGATGCCACTTGCTTGCATGAATTGCACTCTCTTGTGGCCTCCAAATTGGGAAAGGAATGGGTGAACCTTGTGGTGCCAAATGTTAGGAAGGCTGAATCTGAGATCTCCAAGTTTTTAGGGGAACAAAGGTGCAACCCGTCCCTCACTTGTTGTTTCATTGTGGGAAGGAAAGCTTGGAAAAGTAAGAGTCTCTATGCTCACCGTATGCAAGGAAGGATTGTGGAAGTGTGTTCAGGAAGGAAGGGACAGGCGGTAGACATGAATGGTCAAACTAGTGTATACCCATTCTCTTTTATATGTTGTGTGGTTCCCCCAAGACCCACACTCACCATGGGAAGTGTTACTACTGACTCTCCGCTCGCTATGACCTTTCCTGCGAATGTTAAGGGGAAAATCCTTTCAGTGTTGTTTGACAGTGGGGCGTCTCATTCCTTTATTAAAAGTGATACTTTGCAAGGACTTGGGGTGCGCTATAAACCCTCGAGTATCTCAGTGACTCTTGTGGATGGAAGTGTGTCTGATACGAAAGGAACGGTCGATGTGTCATTTACGCTTAAGCCCGGTGTAAGCTCCCGTCATAACTTCATTGTAAGCCCTGCCATGATTGATGGGGTAGACATGATTTTGGGGCAGGATTGGATGGAAGCAAGGGGAGCCTCCATTGATTTTCGTGTGAAAGCTGCTCACTTTAGACATCATGGGAAGTGGGTTACCTTAACACGAGCAGATTCACCCTTGCCGGTTGGGCCAAAACTTGTTTGGGGTCTTCAAGCAAAAGAAAGGAAGGAGGGAAGGAAGGACAGGAATGGAAGGGGATGGAAGGGGCAAGATGTATGGAAAGTTTGCTTGTATACTGTGCTTGTGAATGACCAGGCTGAGTTGGTGGACATCACCGGGGAGGACGCCTCAAGTGGGGTCGACCTGGCGGATACCGACCAATCTGTGGACGACACGCCCGTCGTCACAAAACCCACCAGTGGTACCGGTATGACTTTCACTCAACAAATAAATGATATGTTGGAAGGAAAACCGCAGGCATTGAAGGAGTTGTTACGTGCTAATGAGGATTTGTTTGCCAAGCAACTCCCGGGGATACCTCCGGAAAGGGAAGTATTTCACACAATAAATTTGGAGGAAGGACATCGGCCTCCCAATAGGCCCGCGTACCGGCTAGCTCCAAGTGAGCTTGCGGAGTGCGAGAAAACAGTGGATGAGATGTTGAAATTGGGATTGATCAGGCCAAGTTGCTCCCCTTTTGCTTCACCTGTTTTGTTCGTTAGGAAGAAGGATGGAAGTTTACGGATGGTTATAGATTACCGTCCCCTCAACAAAATCACCATCTCTGATAGATACCCTCTACCCAGAATTGATGACCTGTTAGATAAACTTAAGGGAGCAAAAGTGTTTTCAAGCTTGGACTTACTGTCTGGATACCATCAGGTCAGGCTTCGGAAGGAGGATGTGCCAAAGACTGCCTTTCGGACCCCTTTTGGTTTGTACGAATTTCTTGTTCTCCCCTTTGGTCTGACAAATGCCCCCGCCACATTTCAGAGGTTGATGAATGAAGTCTTTCATGACTTTATAAGGGAAGGATTTGTGGTGGTGTATTTAGATGATGTGCTCATTTACAGCAAAACGGAAGATGAACACTTGGGGCACTTGGAGAGAGTTTTCACCCGTCTGCGTGAACATCAACTCTTGGCAAAACTTGTTAAATGTTCTTTCTTTGAGAACCAATTGAAGTACTTGGGACGCATTATTGGTGCAAATGGATTGGAAGTGGATATGGATAAAGTCAAGGTGGTGCAAGAGTGGCCTTCACCCACAAACGTAACGGAAGTTAGAAGGTTTTTGGGGTTGTCTAACTATTTTCGCAAATTCATCCAAAACTATAGTATCCTAGCAACCCCATTGACCGCTCTTTCTGGAGCAAAGGCACCTTGGAAGTGGGGACAGGAGCAACAGGAAGCATTCACCAAAATCAAGGAAGCATTGGTAAGAGCCCCTATCCTGACACTCCCGGATGTACGTCGGCCATTCAAGGTGGTGTGCGACGCATGCGATTACGGCGTGGGAGCTGTGTTGTTTCAAGATGGGAAGGTTTGTGCTTATTTTAGCAAGAAGTTGGGAGCAAGCGAGAGGAACTACAGTGCCACGGAACGGGAATTATTGGCTGTGGTGTATGCTCTCACGGAATGGAGATGTTATCTTTTGGGGAAACCAGTGACAGTGGTAACGGATCACAAGTGTAATACCTTCTTGGGTCAACAGGTTGGGCTTAGTCCTCGGAGGGCTCGGTGGGCCGAGCGCCTGCAGGAGTTTGAGATTGAATGGGTATGGGAACCGGGAAAGACCAACATTGCGGACCCGCTCTCCAGGTGTTTCACTCAACATGGTCACCCTGGATCTGGGGGGAGGGACAATGGAGTAGTGGCCGGGGTTGCCCTCCGGCGCAAGCGTACGCGCCCCTCTCCGGACTGCCTCACCCCCTCCAGATTGGATGCAGCTCGGTCCCGCAAGGTTCGAAAAGTCACGGAGCCCGCTCAGGAGGTCCAAGACCCCTCTGCACGATGGAGCAAATTGGGTTGGCCAGCCCAAGTGAGCTCACCCCCGATACCGATGGGTACGAAACCTTACTTGGAAAACTTGGGAAGGCTTACACAGATGATCCTTGGTTGGCAGTGCGCGCGAATCGTCGGAAGGTTAGTCTTAAGGGAGGCTTTTGGGAAAGGAATGGACGGAAGTATGTTCCTGCATTGTTTGAGGAAAGGAAGAATGGGGAACTTGTTGTTGAGAATCTGCGACGTGGAATTTTGGAAGCATTGCATGACCCGCCTCATGTTGGCCACCCTGGAGTAACTCGCATGTATGAGCTTCTCACAAGGGAATGGTATTGGCCTGGAATGTATGAGGATGTCAAAGCCTATGTTGCTCATTGTGACTCTTGCCAGCGGGTCAAGGCTCGGAATATTTTGCCTGCTGGTCTTCTTCACCCTTTACAAATACCAGTCAGGAAGTGGCAAAGTTTGTCCATGGATTTCATTACTAATTTGCCAAAGACTCCCAATGGAAATGATGCTATTTGGGTTGTCGTGGATAGGCTTAGCAAGTGTGCTCATTTTGCAGCTACAACCATGAATGCGGATGCTTATACGGTGGCACAATTGCTAAGGACACGGGTATGGATGTATCATGGATATCCGGAGGAAATTGTTTCTGATCGGGACCCCAGCTTTGTGAGTAAGTTTATGAAGGCGTTACATGAACTTACGGGATGTCGGCCTGCCCTTTCAACTGCCTCCCATCCTCAAACAGATGGGCAAACTGAAAGGACAAACCGCATTTTGGGAGACTATCTGAAACATTATGTTGCAGATCATGGAAGGGATTGGGATAGTTATTTGCCCGAAGCCGAATTTGCGTACAATAACTCTTGGCAAACTTCTATCAACACAACACCCTTCAGGCTTACATATGGTCAAGATCCGAACGTCCCGTTTGCAAATGGGCACTTGGGAAAAACTGGAGTTGGGAGTGCGGATGAGTTTGTGAGGAAGATGGGTTTGGACATCCGACGGGCACAAAAGTTTTTGGCTGCAGCCCAGGACCGGCAAACTGCCTATGCAAATAGGCGTCGCAGCGATGTGTCGTTTGCGCCGGGTGACTACGTGCTTGTGGATCGGGACTTCTTTGCAGTTCACAGGAAACTTCCACAGAAGTTTGCGCCTCGGCGTGTGGGACCCTTCAAGGTCCTTAGCTCGCCTGGCCCCAACGCGTACCGCTTGGAGTTTCCAGACGGCTACGACCGGTATCATCCGACCGTGAATGTCAACTTCCTCACCCCCTACCGTACCGCTGATGTCGCACGTGTGCGTCCGCCGCCGCCGCCCCCGCACCTCGTCAACGACCATATCGAATACGAGATTGGTGGCATTGTGGACCACAAGCCACTCATGGACGACCGCGGCCGCACTCTCTACGACCCGGATGGAACCCCGCATATGCAATACCTTGTGCGATGGAAAGGTTACACGCCCGACGACGATACGTGGGAACCACTCACGAATTTTACGCGCTGCCGGCAGCAAGTGGAGCAGTACAGAGGGAGTCACGGGTTGCCTCCATTGCCTCCCAGGGGCACAATCCCTCGGATTCGCCCTTAGGCCCCGTCGACCGGTTGGCCCTCCTTGGAGGGGTCTCTCTGTATGGTCATATGGACTGTGGATAGGCTAGGGTAAGGCTGCCTTACCCGGTAGGGTGGACCATGGGTCCCTTACCTGGATAGATCATTGTGCACATTAGGCTCGACATGGCCGCTTCACTTCATTGCCACTGGACACGGAACTTTGGACTCTGGAACTTTGGACTCGAACTTGGTTTGAACCTCACTTGAACTTTGCCTTATGGACTTGTGGACTTCTCGACTTATGAACTTCTGGACTTTTGGCTCTACGTGGACTTAGCTGTTTCCTCCGTTTCGTCTTTTGTCATGTTTGTCATGAATGATACTTATTCTTATTTCTATATGGTGGGGACCCCGATACGCAGCGATCGGCTGGGGTCTGGCAACACGGGAGGCGGGTTGCCCGTAGGTAGTGTTCTGAGTCTCCGCATGTTGGAAGGTCTTTTGTTGTTTTGTTGCGCTCTGCCTTCTGCGCGGGGACGCACAGGATTAGGGGGGGGAGTGTAATGATCTAGGAAATTCACGAAGACAAAGGCTAGATGCAAGATCTAAGACAAAGGCTCGTGTGAGAATGACCTCACACAGGTGCATACCGAGTCGTATGCACCCTCGTGGTCGAAGACCACGTGAGACCCGTATCCGACGGGTGGACGTATCCGGAAGTACGTTACATTTCTCCCCCTCTTAGCTAGCCGAGCTCCTGGGAGGCTAACAAAGGGTGAGTGTGGAAGGCTCACTGTAACACATCCACAAGATGGTGAGCTGATGAGCGACGACCCGAAGACACCAGGCCCGAGGACTTGGGTTCGAACTTGCCTTGGGTGTACTAAGTAATAAGCCCGCAGTGAACGGGGTAACGCCGGCCACAGGCCAAACGCCACTGATTCGAAGAGCTAAGTCACTACAGCAGTAAGACACAGCTTATGCTGGGACCCGAGGGAGTGGGCGTAGGAAGGCTAGCACTTGACCTGCAAGTCGGAAGGATACTCGGTGCACTCGAGTATGCGGCTAAATAGCCACGACCCTCCCGCAGGCGCGGGGGCTCAAGGCCGCTGATGAACCTCCTATGTCGGTGCGTTGCGACCGACTGTGTCCCAGTACCTCTTGAGCACTTCAGGAGCATTGGTCAAATTCCCTTGTGGTTCCCAAGTATTGTGTTCCGGAGAGTGACCTGTCCACTGGACGAGGTACTCGTACTTGGCGGGATTTCGAGAATTGACACGACGGTGGGCTACGATGGAGTCCACCTCGTATTCCTCTTCTCCAAGGAGAAGTTCCGCTGGAGGCGGTGGTTGAACTGATCCATCCCTACGGTAGGGTTCCAACTTGGATACATGAAAGAAATCATGTATTCTCCAGCGTGCAGGCAGAACTAGCTCATAAGCTTGTTTGCCAATGCGCTTGTGGACTTGGAATGGACCTACCCAGCGAGGGAGGAGTTTTGGAGTGCCTTGCTTAAAACGTAGGTCCTTGGAGGACAGAAGGACCCAATCCCCCGGTGAGAACTGGAGATCCCTACGTTTTGTGTTGGCTGCCTGTGCCTGTCGGTTGGTGGCTACTCGGTGTACCATCCGAGCTTCATTGATCAAACGCTGCATGCGCTGAACGAAGCCGGCTGCGCTCGGAACCCGTAGGTTGGGTAGGAGCGTGGCTGGGAGGTATGGATGATGCCCGTAGTTGAGCATGAATGGAGTAGTTCCTGTGCTTTCATGGTCTGCGTTGTTGATAGCAAACTCGGCGCAGGACAACTTGGTGTCCCAGTCAGTTTGGCTGGACGACACGTACATGCGTAGCATGTCTTCCAGTACCTGGTTGGTCCTTTCTGTCTGACCATCCGTTTGAGGGTGGTAGGCAGTGGACATGGCCTGTTTGGTACCGAGTATCTCGCACAAAGCCTTGGTGAAGTGGCTGGTGAAGAGTGGATCTCTGTCAGACACTATCACTTGGGGGACCCCATGCAACTTCCATACGTTGTCAACGTACAGGCGTGCCGTTTGCTCCGCTGTCGCTCGCGACGTGGTTGGCACCAGATGGACCATCTTGGAGAGTTTGTCCACGATGACGAAGATGGCATCGTGGCCGCGCTCTGTGGACGGTAGTTGCGTGATGAAGTCCATCGTGACTGTATGCCAAGGAGCCAAGGGTAAGCCCAGAGGTTGCAGGAGACCAGCTGGTTTGAGGTTCCTGGCTTTGTTCTTTTGGCACAGATGGCATGTGGTGACATATCTCTCCACTTCCTGAGTCATAGAAGGCCACCAGTAATGGCGGGTTATGAGCTTCAGGGTCTTCCGAACACCTTGGTGTCCAGCGTATGGGCTGTCATGCATTTCCTTAAGGAGAAGGGTTCGCAACCCAAATGCATCGGGTACGGCAACTTTGCCGTCGTGTAGGAAGAGACCCTCGTGTGAGAGGAGACCCTTCAAGTTGTCAGCATCCTGGAACCATGGGTCCATAGAATAACCTTGCACGAACTTGTCTTTCCATGACAGGCTCGTGGGCTCTCCCCCCCCTGAAGTCACACCGGAACGGAGGACGGCAGATAGGGATGGACTCGGTAGACAGGGAGAGTCAGGGGGTGCTAAGACCCCAGATGCCACAATGGCATTGACAAAGCCACACGGTGGAGTGTAATCACTGCCGAGGGCAGGGTGACGACTGAGGGCATCAGCTACCACATTGGACTTGCCAGCAACGTGATCCCAACGGAAGTGGAACCTGGAAAGGAACTCAGCCCAACGTGTTTGACGTCGGCTAAGGGTAGGAAGCGAGTCCAAGTAGGTGATGGCTTTGTGGTCTGTGACGACCCGGAACTCAGGAGCACCTTCAAGGTAGCAGCGCCAGACAGTGAGGGCGTGCACCACAGCCAGGAGCTCTTGTTCCCCAGTGGCATAGTTGATTTCCGCAGGTGTAAGACCTCGGCTTTCGAAGGCCACTGGACGACCATTTTGATAGAGCACGGCCCCGAGCCCATGAAGGGAGGCATCAGTGTGCATTCAAATGGTTGAGAGAAATCAGGGAAAGCTAGGCAGGGAGCAGTGGTCAAGGCCTGCTTGATTGCTTGGAAAGCAGCAGCGCAAGCAGGAGACCAGACCCAAGCCACACCTTTACGAGAAAGGCGGTGGAGAGGGGAAGCCAGCATCGCAAAGTTACGAATGAACTTGCGGAAGTAGGTGGCTAAGCCCAGGAAGGACCGTAGGTGACTGAGATTCCTAGGAGTAGGAAAATCAGCTACGGCAGCTGTCTTACGGGGATCCACTTTGATTCCATCCGCAGACACCACATGACCCAAGTACGTGACTTCGGGCTGGGCGAAGGAGCATTTCTTGAGATTGGCATAGAGCTGATGCTCTCGCAAAAGGTCCAGAACCTTTTGCAGGTGTGCACGATGCTCCTCAGGGGTTTTACTATAGATGAGGATGTCATCCAAGTAAACCAAGACAAACTTGTGGAGGTATGGGCGGAAGATTGTATTCATAGCAGTTTGGAAAGTGGCTGGTGCATTGGTGAGACCGAAGGGTAAGACTTTCCATTGATACAAGCCCATAGGAGTCCTGAAAGCAGTTTTCGGAACATCCTCCTCAGTGATCCGGATCTGGTGGTACCCAGAGGTGAGATCCAGACTGGTGAAGACAGTGGAGCCTTGGAGTTGGTCAAGAGTATCATCTATGCGTGGCATAGGGTACTTGTTCTTGACAGTGAGTTTGTTAAGTGCGCGATAGTCGATGACCATGCGCAAGCTCCCGTCTTTCTTTTGGACAAAGAGGATAGGTGCTCCATATGGTGACGTGGAGGGCTCTATGGATCCCTTTTCCAAAAGCAGTTTGGTCTGTCTCTCGGCTTCAAGGAATTCAGCGCGAGAGAGACGGTAGAGTGGTCAAGAAGGAGGTTTGCCATGTGGGTCAATCAGAGGGATTGTGTGAGAGATTCCAGGACGGTCTGGGGTTAACCCAGGTACCTCGTCCGGAAAGACATCAGCATACCCCTTGAGTATATCATCGACCAGGGATGGTCCAGACATGGCAGACTCGTCGACTTTGGTTACAGTGGAAAGGAAAGACTTACATCCTGAACGGACTAAGCGTTTAGCCTTCACTGCAGAGATGACCAACACCTTAGTATCCTGACACCAGCTGCCAGGGCAAGGCTTGTCCAAAGGTGCACACCGTAAAACAAATGGCTTTGCTTTGTTCGTGTAACCTCTGATGGTCAGCTCATCGAAGTCCAACTGAGCACGACAACGACGTAACCACGGGTTGCCCAAGATAAGAGTCCAATCCATAGCTAAGTCTAACACAACACAAGGAACCCTTGTGAAACGTTGACCCTGGACGGTAACGGACACTGTGACTTGGCCCATATGGTTGACGCGCGTCCCATTGGCTAGTTGTAGCTGTGGGTGCACGTTTCCCCGTGGGGACACTTCCAATGCATGCTTCTTCACGAAGGCGGAGCTGATGACGTTACACGCCGCTCCGGAGTCGAAGAGGATGTGGCCATGCTGGTCCAACACCTGCCCAGCAAAGACCATGGTGAGGTCTTGTACAGCAGGGTCTGGATGAAAAGCATGGGCAGCTAGAAGTGGTGGTGCAGGCAATTCATCTGAGTGTGAATTGGGCGTAGGAGGAACCGGACTTATTCCAGCTACATCTGCAGAAGGTGCAGGAGAGACTGAAGGCCCAGACCTTCAGCGTTTAGCAGGTGGCAAGACAACGTTAGGATGCGGGCAAGACGCGGTGTCGTGCTCGTGGACGCCGCAATTGATGCAGCGCCCGTCAGAGTTGCGCCTGTGGAAGAGGGCTTTAGCGAGGCCCTTCTTGGCCCACTTGGCCACCTCCTCAGCGAGTGCCTTGGGAGGCAGGTTGAGGGCAGGCTTCTTGGCAGGCTTGGTGGCCAAGGGTGGCGCGCGACGCTTGTCCGCACGTGAACCACCCTCCTTGCGGTGGTCAGTGTGAGAGCCCCCTGCAAGGACAGTGAGAAGATCCTCAGCTTCCTTGGCAGCCTTGACCACCACGTCAAGGTGCTCGAACTCATCCTTGGCCATGGCATCCCTCATGACCAACTGGTAGACAGCTGGCTTGAGACCATTGCGAAAAGCTGAGCAAGCCTCTGGCCCCGAGATGGGGTGTTGAACTGCCTCTACCATGATTGCTCTGAAAGCTGCATGATAGGAAGCAACAGAGTGAATGTGTCGTAAGCGTGCGAGACGAACTCGAACAGTGTGTTCGACCTTACCCTCCACAAACTGAGCAAGCATTTCAGTTTTGAAGGTGGAAAAGTCCCTAGGATCACGTCCCCGCTGAGTGAGAGACTTTTTCATTAAGGCCCATTGCTCGGCTGCACGTCCCGACAAGCAAAGTGAAGCATTTGCGACTAAGTCACCCGGTGCAATGTGCATGAGAGAGGCATAGTCGTCAAATTGCTCAAACCAGGTGGTGACCTTGGTACCTTCCTTGGACCCATCGAATTTGGGTGGTGGAACACGAATAGGCTTGGAAGGGAAGGAACTCCGATTGATTTGGTCGTAATCGAGAGGGAATTCCGGATTGAGAGGAAGCTCGGTAGTCGGGGTAAGCGGAGGCGTACCCTTGAGCAACAAGTCGCGGAGCTCTGAGAGGGTGTCCTTCATGGATCGGACGTCGCCCTCGACTACCGTAAGCCGGGCATTGGTTTCTTCACGATGGGTTTCAAGCGCCACCGTGAGGTCCCCTGCGTAGGAGGGAATTGGCCCCTCCAAGTCACGCAACAGAAACTTATAATCCCAATAAGTGTTCGTTGCGGACTGGAGGTCCCTTATGGCAATTTGATGGGCGGCAAACGCTGTGTTTGCGCCAAAGGCCGTGGGTGCGACCATGTAGGAGCTCGCGTGAGCAGCCAGCCAGGAGGCGTGGCGCTGACGGAGAGAGGCAGTGGCCTCTGAGAGTTTTGCCTGTACATCAGATATGACAACAGAAAGATCATCATAGGTTTCGTATTCCTGCACGCACAACCAAAAAGCCGTAGACGAACTCGTCCCCGCAACCACAGGTACACGGAATTCTTTCCGAAGAAAATCTGGTACAGTCGCGAGAGTTGATGTAGGCACATATTCCGATTTCGTGAAAGATGGCTCGTTCGTCAAGATGAATTCAATTGTAGACTCGCGAGGCAAAACGAGCTCGGCCATAGTGGAGCACGGACAAAGTACAGAGAATAGGTTTTCGCCGATACCAAAACAAATGTAATGATCTAGGAAATTCACGAAGACAAAGGCTAGATGCAAGATCTAAGACAAAGGCTCGTGTGAGAATGACCTCACACAGGTGCATACCGAGTCGTATGCACCCTCGTGGTCGAAGACCACGTGAGACCCGTATCCGACGGGTGGACGTATCCGGAAGTACGTTACAGGGAGTATGTAGTGAGGTGACGCGTGCGGTGCCGCGTCTGCGTACCTCATGCGGCTCGCCTTTCGAATTATGTGCAGGTCTTTCGAATTACGTGCACGCCTGCATGTGTGCGCATGTGTCTTCACGCACGTCGTACTACGAGAAGCTTCACAATATAGGATGTTCATGAAATGTCCAAAAGGATGCCCTCTCGTCATCCTTCTCGTGGTGCTCGCGAGAGCATCACATAGAAGGGCGATGTAGCCGGGTTCACCACATGTTGGACTCACACTTCGAGAGACACACTTATCTTTGGGGCCTGGATATATCTGTTGCGTATTATATTGTATTGGCGTTGGCCATATTGTTTATTGGAGACTCGGAATCGCTTGCGTGAGGAGGAGCTGCGTATTTGTACAATTCTGGGCGTAATGTTCCCTGCATGTCCCGGCACGAGGGTGTTAAGCCCGGCGACACTCTTGTTGTGCGTAGAGAAACAAGCAGTGTCGTCTGTGAGTGAAGAGACTTGACTGGCAACAGTAAAGTAGCAAACACCCGAAGTGCTTTTGATGTCCCAATCAAGTGTTACAATGTTTATTGCTCTCTCTCGTCACTCGGCAACTCGAACTATCCTATCAACAACGTTACTGATAGTCTGCATTACCAATGTCCGATGAGCTAAGCAATTACACCTTTCTATTGTACCTTATCTAGACCCTTCCTAAACCATTGTTCATGTTCATATGATGTCTTGACAGCAGTTTACCTGCATGTCCCGGCACGAGGGTGTTAAGCCCGGCGACACTCTTGTTGTGCGTAGAGAAACAAGCAGTGTCGTCTGTGAGTGAAGAGACTTGACTGGCAACAGTAAAGTAGCAAACACCCGAAGTGCTTTTGATGTCCCAATCAAGTGCCTCAATCCTTCGAGCCAGGAGCATATAGCCTTTCGAGCAAACCGTGTCCGATTATCTAATCCTTTCTTATTAACGTGCAATTGGTCTAGATTGGTTCTGGCAGAACTCCTGGGTTCTGCCACTGATTACTCATTCTACTAACTGCTCTCTCTGGTAATTGACGATGATCTGGCCACTATTACTCTTCTGAGGGAAAGGCACCAAAATGTTCTGTCACTATTATAACACTTCCCCTTGCCTTTTCCTCACAAAAACTTGGCCAACCCCAGAGCATCACGATGTCCCTGAAACACCTGCCTTGTCAAAGGCTTTGTGAATATATCTGCTACATTCCTTGCAGAAGGAACGTATTTCACATCCACCTGACCCAATGCAATAGCTTCCCGTGCAAAATGGAAGCTGATCGCGATGTGCTTGGTATGCTTAGAGAACACTGGATTTCTGAGATGATTGATGCATCCCTGATTATCACAGTGGATCTTCACAATCCACGGAGAAATCCCAATTTCTTCCAGGAATCCCTTCATCCAATTTGCCTCTTTGACAGCTGCACTTGCCGCCATAAACTCAGCCTCTACAGTGGATGTGGCCACTGCAGACTGCTTTTTGCTTCCCCAAACTACTGCTCCTCCAAACACACGAATTACGTAACCAGTAGTGGAGAACCTGTGATCCTGATCACCACCATAATCTGCATCCACAAAGCCCTCCAGCTCTGTGTCCTTCCCTCCAAGTACTAACACAAGATCCCTGGTAGCCATCAGATATTTCAACACTCTGATGGCTTCATTCCAATGAGCAGTGGTGGGAGTAATCCTGTACCTGGAAAGCACTCCCACAGCCTGGGAAATATCAGGCCTTGTGGTGTTGGCAATGTACAACAGTGACCCAACCAGTTCACAATATCTGTGACCTGGAGGTAAGGGACTCCCAGCTCCAATGCTGGCACTGTTGTCCTTAGACATAGGTCGCTGTGTGGCCACAAAATCCTTAGTCATAGGGGTGTCAGGCCCCACAGACTCCAGATCCAGCCCAAATTTCTCAACTAGGGCATCAATCTTTGGGATGCAACTCAAAGAAATCAACCCTTTCTCTCTATCTCTCATTACTTGACAGCCCAAGAAATCTTTCACCTCTCCAAGATCATGGATGGTGAACTCCTGCTTCAGCAACCCTTTCACCCTCTCAATCTCACTCATGCCCTTTGAAACTATCAATAGATCATCAACATAAATCAGCACAAAGGATTTCCCTCCATCCACAGAACATTTCACATAGACCCCAGCATCACTCTTGCACACCTCATACCCCATGGTATGTAGCTTCTCATTAAGGGTCTTATGCCATGCCCTTGGAGCTTGCTTCAGGCCATACAATGCCTTCTTCAAGCGACACACAGTGTTCCCATCCCCATTCTCAAACCCAGGAGGTTGTGTGACATAGACCTCCTCCTCTAATTCACCATTTAAGAAAGCAGTCTTGACATCCACCTGGTGAATTTCAAGACCCTCCTGTGCAGCCACTGACAGTAAAGCTCTTCTAGACCCATAACTGCTGGTGGGAGCAAATACCTCCATCACATCCACTCCTGGATTTTGCCTACACCCTTGAGCCACCAGCCTGGCCTTGAATCTAAGCACATTGCCGTGTGCATCCATTTTCACTGAAAAAATCCAGTGAACTGGGATAACTTTGTGCCCACGAGGTCTAGGAACAAACTCCATCACCTCATGGGCATCTAAGGAGTTTTGCTCCTCCTGCATTGCAGCCTTCCAGTACTCCCACTGTGGGGACTGCTGTGCCTCCTTGAGACTTGAAGGCACACTGATCTTCCCAAAACGCACCCCAGTATGCTTCCCCTGCTCTTGCTTACTCTTACTCTCACTCTCATCCACTACTCTTTCGCTGAATGTCGCCGCACAGCACGTGGGAACTGTTGGTAAAGATCCAGATCTCTCCCTCTGCTCTTTCTCTCTCTTAGACTCACAGCTTGCCCTCTCAAGCTTGCTGCCAGCCTCTCTCACATCATCCTCCCAAACACAGGTACCTCTCGGAAAGCTCTTGTAATTGGGGGAGTTCTCACACTGTCTTGGCTTCCGATTCACCTCCTCAGACACACTCTCACATGGCTGACGGTTTGCAGTCCCGTCAGGACTCTCACAGACACGTGAACCACTCTGCATTGCATGAGCACTTGGTCTATTTTGCTGCTGTGCCCATGTCTCTCTCTCTCTCTGTCTGCTGCCCACTAGACATGAGCGCTGGGGCGCAGGCCCAGCAGCACACTCCCATGCATGGCCCATGCTTGCGTGGCTGGCACCACATTGTCCTTGGGCATCACTGATAGAGTTCTCATCGCTAACATTACTCTCAGGTACTGAGCAGGTCCCACCCATACATCTCAGCTCACTTGGACCATCTGCAGTCTGATCAGAGACTGCCCCCCTCTCATCTCTTACAAGTAAAGCAGGTCTCTCGGTGTCCTGCCCCAATTCCTGTGCTTCCCCTGGTCCCTGTGACTCTGTGTCACCTTCAGTCCTCCCCTCTCGCTCACAGCCCTCTCCCTTATCCTGTGCCAGCAGGATATCTCGAGCCGCAGTTCGTTGCTCATAGCGTTGAGCCCGCGACAGTCCGTCCGGAGGCAGGATGGTAGTAGCCGGATGCGGGTTACGCAGTGACTGCTGTATTCGCTCTAAAGTCTGATGATGTTGTCCGCTGTCTGCACTTCCTCCCGCCAGTCGTTGGATGGCGTCCAGAGCCCCGGACTGATCCAGGTCCGGCTGCTGCTCTCCCGTGCTTGCTTCGGGAGACACAATGAGAATGCCCCCCTCCTGGGAAGGCTTCCCCTGACTATCAGGCTCAGTTGCAGCCTGGTCAGAGGGTACTGGGAAGGCGCTGTCAGGTCTACTGCTGGAGCATGGGCTGCTGACAGTCTGGTTCTGCATACTGCGCTGTGACAATGGCACCACTGGATTGCTGCTGTGCAATTGCCCCGATAAGTCTTCAGGGTATGAAAACTGCTGAGGCTGGTCAGGGAGAACAGCCATTCCCACCCTAGTAGCTCCCCGAATGTGTTCCACAAATTGAACATCTCTGCTCTCTCTCCAGATCCCCCCTCCCATATAGATACGATATGCCTTTGACACTGGGGAGTAACCAGTGAACATCCCAGCCACAGCCTTTGGTGCAAAGGTCCCCCTCTGCTGGTCAGGAACGTGCACAAATGCAAGGCATCCCCATGTGCGCAGCAGGGATACATCAGGCTTATATCCCATGAACATTTCGCAGGGAGATAGGGGCCTGCCTGTGCTGGGTCCCATATTTAGGAGGGTGCAGGCTGTCTCCAGGGCTTCCTTCCACATAACAGGGCTTGCTGCAGCAAAATTGAGGAGGGTCCTGGTGCGCTCCTTGAGGGTTCTGTTGGCTCTCTCAGCAACTCCAATCTGCTGAGGGGTATATGGGGCAGATGTCTCCAGCTTAGTGCCCTGGGATGCACAAAATTCCTTGAACTTGGCATTTAAGAACTCTGTCCCTCTGTCACTGCGGATGCACTTCACTGTAGTTTCCTTCTCAGTTTGCCAATACAGAATTAGGTCTCTGACAACAGCTGCAATTACATCTTTTGACTTCACTGGCAGCACTGCCTTCCACCCAGATGCCTCATCAGTTACAGTTACCCAAAAACGTTCCCCAGTAATGGCTGCTGGTGATATGGGACCCACAGTGTCAATGTGGATTCTGTCAAGGGGTTTTTCAGCAGGTCTAGAGCTTTCACCAAATGGGGGACGTGCATGCTTCCCCTCAATGCACGCTTCACAGTACTTAGGACAATTTTCACAGGGGGACATCGAGGTGTCTAAGCCAGTAACCAGTTGCTCACTGCTCAGGCGTTTCATCCAGGGGTCTCCTGGGTGTCCCAATCTGCTGTGCCACAGGAAACGCTTGGCACAGTCATGACTTTGACCTTTGGAGCATTTCTTCTTCAAGGCAGCTGTCACTGAATAAGGGACCTTCACTGGTGCTACTGGGAGGCAGTTGTGAATATAATAGAGACCATTCTCTGGTTTCACAGGCATCTGCCAACCACTCGGTCCTGAGACAGCAGTGAATGCTCCCAGTCTATCTGTACTGTACCGGATTCCATCACGCAGAGCAGCAGATACTGAGAGAATATTGGTGGTAGCTGAGGGAACACACTGGACATGATGCAGCCACACTGGAATACGCTGAGAGGACAGGAGGCACACTGACCCAGTAGCAACAATACCCCCAGTGGCATCAGATGTAGCAAGCAGCAGTGGAATAGGGTGGTCATGTACTGTAGGGGCATGCAGCAGGGACAAGTTGTTCACAAGATGTACAGACGCTCCACTGTCCACAAGCCACGACTGTTTGGACTGCTGGTGTTTACTGCCATCCAGCACATTATAAGACACCACGTATGGCATACCTTCTGAGGGAGGAGAAGGTGGTCCTGGAGGAGGGTGCAGCAGTGGGAACGCTCCAGTGCCTGGGAATGCATGCTGCACGCTTGGAGGCGGTTGAGGCGCACCAGGAAACTGACCTTGGGGCCACATGGCAGCAAGTTGCTGTACTGCTGCCACCACATTGCGTTGTGTCTCTGCATCCCTTTGGCGTTTGCGGCAGTCTCTCCAGAAATGGCCTTTCCTGTGGCAGTAGTTGCATGTGCCTCTCACTTCTCCCCTTGATTCCGTGTCTGCTGGCTGTTTGGAGGGATTGGCCCCGCTAGTGGAAGGGGCAGGAGCAGTCTCTCGTTGAGCAGGCATTGCTTGCATCACCATGGCAGGCTGTTCTCCATCATCGTTGTAGCCAGAAGCTTCTGCAGTGGTGGAAATGAGAGCTGCCAGTTCATCCAAGGGGTAAGCTACTGCAGTGGGCAGTAGACCAGGAGGATTAGCTGCTGCTGGCAGTCCCTGCACGATCTGGGAGGCCACATGACCATCCAGGAGGTCATGTCCGTTGCGTTTCAAGCAGCTTTTGAGATTTATCATTCTGGACACATACTGAGAGATTGTTTCTCCACGCCTCATCCCTTTTGACATTTCCTTCAGCCAGTCTGCGTTGGCTTGAGTGTTGTAACCACCAACAAATTTCTTGCAAATAAACAGATATGCATCATATGCTGACGGCTTACTTGACACTTCCCCTAACCATTCCTCTGGAACTGACTCATACAACAGAAGCATTGCAGCTGCATTATGGATAGTTCCAGGCATGGCTGACTGAATGGCAGGAAAAGAACCCTTGGCACTATTGGCAGCAGTGAAGGCATTGTCCCATACCACAAAATTTGTGCCATGACGATCCAGTTTAATATGCACTTTGACTTGGGTGGCAATGACCTTGGGAAGTACATCTCCCTCGCCCTTTGATGTGCTGGGTGTACACGGCTGTCGTGTGGGAGACGATGTAGATGCTTCCTCTGTTGTGGGCTCCTCCTCGGATGGCTCCCTTGATTTGGATCTCTTTCTCGCCATGCTGATGTCCCTCAGTCTGCGTTAGGTTCTGACAGCTGCGCGTCCCTGTCGTCGTCTCCGTCGTCTGTGTCCGTGCACCACTCCTCTGGGCTGAATCCTTTTCTGCTGCCCAGAAGGGAAAGTAGGAAGTCCTCGTCAAGAGTAGCGAGAGCACACTCCACTGCTGTGTAGGCTGCCCTTTCTTCCCAGTACTCGGGTCTGTTGGGTCCTCCGAGCTGTTGTAGATGTCGTTCAAATAATGCTCGCGTGACGAAGCCTGGGTCCGCGTTGATGAATGAACACTCCCACGCAGTTACTTTGTATGCTGGGTAAACATAGAATCGTCGTCTGAACCACAGAGGCTGTTCGAGTTTGCCCAGTCCGTACGCGCGGCTGACAAAATCCTTCACTATAAATGCTCGTTCTTCTGGTGTTCTCGGTCCCGTATCTCCTCCAGCTCGCCTCAGGCTATCATATGTCGGTGGTGAAGGAGGTGGGGGAATAAAAGGTCTTTTACCGCCGGTCGACATCCTTCCGCTCTGCTTCGTTCGTCCCATCGTAGGCTCGGAACATGCTTTCAGTTGCCCAGCTCAAGAGTTTGGTGGGCCCATAACCTGTACAATTCTGGGCGTAATGTTCCCTGCATGTCCCGGCACGAGGGTGTTAAGCCCGGCGACACTCTTGTTGTGCGTAGAGAAACAAGCAGTGTCGTCTGTGAGTGAAGAGACTTGACTGGCAACAGTAAAGTAGCAAACACCCGAAGTGCTTTTGATGTCCCAATCAAGTGTTACAATGTTTATTGCTCTCTCTCGTCACTCGGCAACTCGAACTATCCTATCAACAACGTTACTGATAGTCTGCATTACCAATGTCCGATGAGCTAAGCAATTACACCTTTCTATTGTACCTTATCTAGACCCTTCCTAAACCATTGTTCATGTTCATATGATGTCTTGACAGCAGTTTACCTGCATGTCCCGGCACGAGGGTGTTAAGCCCGGCGACACTCTTGTTGTGCGTAGAGAAACAAGCAGTGTCGTCTGTGAGTGAAGAGACTTGACTGGCAACAGTAAAGTAGCAAACACCCGAAGTGCTTTTGATGTCCCAATCAAGTGCCTCAATCCTTCGAGCCAGGAGCATATAGCCTTTCGAGCAAACCGTGTCCGATTATCTAATCCTTTCTTATTAACGTGCAATTGGTCTAGATTGGTTCTGGCAGAACTCCTGGGTTCTGCCACTGATTACTCATTCTACTAACTGCTCTCTCTGGTAATTGACGATGATCTGGCCACTATTACTCTTCTGAGGGAAAGGCACCAAAATGTTCTGTCACTATTATAACAGTATTTGTTGAATGAATTGGTCAATACTGTACTTAGTGACATCCCCTGTCACATGCCATCAACAGCAGTGTAAACTATAGCCGTTATAGCCCTTTATGAACGGTATAGATCATACTCGTACCTCAATGACATAACACGTGACTTGTACGATATGCGTTCTCAATAGACATTACGTATGGTAGTACTTTAGGATCCCTGCAGTCCGAGCCATCCCTGGGCAGCCCAGGAACGGCTCGGTACTTGTCCGAAGCATGTTGGTATCCTTGACCAACCTCTACTGTTGGAGAGTGCTGTGTGCTGTTCCTGGAAACGTTGTAGCGTGGACGGTTTTTCCCACAGGCTACGAAGTGACGCTGCCGTCGTGCCATCACTGCAGGTGTGTTTAGGATTCTCAAAGCCGTTCCAGATATGATTGTGCTCAAACATTCAGACCAGTTAGATATTACTGCTGTGTGCATTGATGAGAGTGCATGACGAGAGCGCACTGAATGTTTGACCTCATTGAGACTTATGTTGACGTCCACCGTTGTGGCGGTAAGATAGTTTCACTGTACAAACATCACAAAGAGACCTTGCTGAGTTACTGATGAACTATTATTGTATTCTAGTGACGTAAAGTAGACATCGCAAGGCCTCTTTGGTGCTGAACTCTGCTATCAGGCAAGGCGTAGTGTTACGTGGTCTTTAGCAAGAGTGAGAGCAGTTAAGATCATTTGTAAGACTTGTCCGAAGCATGTTGGTATCCTTGACCAACCTCTACTGTTGGAGAGTGCTGTGTGCTGTTCCTGGAAACGTTGTAGCGTGGACGGTTTTTCCCACAGGCTACGAAGTGACGCTGCCGTCGTGCCATCACTGCAGGTGACGCCGCAAGCAGAAATGCTTGAGGTTATGGGCCCACGCTTTCCAAGCTGAGCTTGCAGTGACGCACGACAGATTTCCAGGGAGAAAAGGGGTTTCGGACCCCGCTTCGAGACTGCGAGCTTCACTGACGAGTGAGGTCTGGCCGTTCAAACATATCGAGCTAGTCACGTAAAATTATTCCTTCTGTAGTGCTGGAAGGAATTGTTGTACAGTAGCAACTGGGCTGGGAAAGCAGAAGTACTTCTGGGACTGATCAACTCAGTGTCAGAGCTAGGAAGAAGTGCTTCCAGGGGAAGTCATTTAAGGCTTGGAGTGAAGAACTGGCTTGATCATGAAAACTAGAAGCAGACAAGTGATCATGAAAACGAGAAGTAAGCGCACTGCAACGGAGTCTGGATCAGCTGGGTCTGGCTCCTCCATCAGTGCATCACCCAGCCAGCCAGCAAACTCCACTGCGCAGAGTGGAGAGATGTGCATCGCAATGACGAAAACCGGTGGCGTCGTCACCACGAATGTCAAATGTCCAGTGACTCTGGACAGAGAGGGAGTGGAATTTCCACTCTGGGATCTGGCATATGTGGCAGCCTGTGGCCTCAAAAGGTGCAAGGCAGCCATTGAAGCTCCAATGCCAGACACAGAGGAGAATGCAGCAGCGCTCCTAATGCTGATTGAGAGCGTCCCCAAGGCGTGGGGTGCCAAGCTGGCTGCAATGCAAGTGGCAGCCAATGCCTACCAGTGGGTTCGAGAGCGTTTTACTGGAGGGGCAGACCAGGAGGTAACAGCACGCTGGCTGGAGCTCCTACACACCAGCATGGGAGAGACAGAAACGTTGGAGGACTACTACAACAGGAAGGTGGCACTCTTCCATGCACTCAAGCGAAATGGGCACTCCATCATGGAGAGAGAAGCCAAGCTGGCAATCATCAAGGGCCTGCCAGAGGAAGCGAAGGAGACTGGGATGTTCTCCTCATCTGCTGGGAAGGATCTGGAGGGACTGTGGGAGATCATCTCCACCACAGCCAAGGGACTGGGCTTCAACGACCAGGTCCCCAGAGTCACCCCTGTGGCCAGGGCAGCCATCACACCAGCCTACTCCACCACACCAGGGACTGCAAGCCCACAGGAGACCCAAGCTGGAGGCCAGGGGGGCCAAGCTTCATCGACCAAGGTGGAGGGACGGGACCGGCGTGACAACAGGCGCTGCCGCTACTGCAACAAGCTAGGCCATTTTGAGAGGAACTGCCTCAAGAAGGAGGCGGACGAGAAGATGCAACAGAACCTGCAGCAAGTCATGGCTGCAATGGCCAATCTGCTTCCGCAATTCCAAAATCAAGCGTCGGCTGCAGTGGCTCGACCTCCGGAGGGCAGCGGGAACGGCAACAACTTTTTCCCCGGGGGATATCCACCACCCTCTGGTATGTCTGCCATGATTTCTCTGAATGTCTTAACACCAACACGCGTCATGCCAGAAGCGAGAAGTTTTCTGGTGGACAGTGGAGCCACCATCCACCTAGTCAATGATCTGTCCCTGCTACATTCCCCCACCCTGCACAGAAATCCCATTCCTTTGCATATGGCTACGTCAGATGCCACGGGACAGATAATTGCAACTGGTTCCCTGTGCTTGAGCAGTGCAGAACAGCAACCCCTGTGGCTTCACAATGTGCATTGTGTTCCTTCAGCTACAGCTAATCTGATTTCAGTGACAGCTGCTATACGTGATGGGGCTAGTTTTGTGACAGACAGTGTGGGAAGTTACACTGGTATGCGTGGCGCTCAAAACTGGTCTTGTTCAGTTGCACAGAGAAATGGCCTGTATTTCTTGCAGAAGGTCAGTCCAGTCAGAAACCCTGTCTCTGTGTTTGTTAACACAGCCAGAGCACCAGTCGCTCATGATTGCAGATTGAGAGCACTGTGGCACAGTAGACTGGGGCACCCAGGGGAGGTTAATATGAGGCGACTGCAGTCTGAAGATTTGGTCCTGGGCATCCCTGTATCTCTCTCCCCTTGCGCAAACTGTCACTCTTCGTGTGAAGCGTGCATTCAAGGAAAGCACAGTCGTCCCCCTTTTGGAACCAGTTCCAGAGCAGCCACTGAGCCCCTTGAGAGAATTCATTTGGACACAGTTGGCCCCATCTCCCCTACAGCTATTACTGGGGAGCGCTTCTTTGTCACGATTGTGGATGAGGCTACGCACTACGTCATAGCCCTGGCAGTAAAAACCAAGGATGCAATCAGCAGTGCAGTCAGAGACCTCCTGATTTTTTGGCAGAGGCAGTTGAACCGCTCTGTTAAGTGCATTCGTACTGACAGGGGGACAGAATTCCTCAACAGTACATTGAAGGGTTTCTGTACGCAGGAGGGAATTAAATTTGAGACCTCTGCAGCATACACGCCTCAGCAAAATGGCGTTGCTGAACGGATGAACCGAACAATCAAGGAGAAGGCCAGAACACTCATGTTGCATGCAGCTGCCAAACAGTCACTCTGGAAGGAAGCAGTGGAGACAGCCTGCATCCTGTACAATATGGGACCTGTGACTGGACGTGACAAGACGCCTTATGAAGCCTTCCATGGGGTAAAGCCCGATGTATCCCTGCTCAGGACTTTTGGCTGTCTAGCACATGTGCACATACCTGATCACCAAAGGGGAGTGTTTGAGTCTAAGACCTCCCCTGGTCTCTTCACAGGGTATTCCAGTGTGTCAAAGGCATATAGAATTTATATGGGAAACGGGATTTGGAAAGAAAGCAGAGATGTTACCTTTCTGGAGCACTTAAGGGGCGCAGACAGAGTGGGGCTTAGCACCATGTCTCCTGTGAGTCCAAATGCAGTCCAGCAGCCCTTTGCCTTGCCTTTTGTACAACAGGAGGGCCAGCAGTCCTTGGGTCAGTTGTCTTTTTGGGACTCAGATGATCCTGAGCCTCTCTGCAACCGAGAGGTCAACGTGCAGCAGTCCGGACCTGACTCCCCCTGTGCAACCACCCCCTGTGCAACTACCCCATGTGCAATCAACCCCTGTGAGAATTCTGAGACTACAAGTGTCAACGTGGACGGGGAGCCCACTTCCTCGGAGCTGAGCCATACGCAGTCCGGCCACAGCTGGTCCGTACTCGGACACATGGAGAACCTGGCGCGAGGAGGCGAGGAGACCAAGTCACACATGCAACGTTTGAATAATGTGCAAGAATGTGTTCGAATGGAAGTTGGGGCCATGGGTGTCCGAGGGCAAGACGGGCTGACCCGGCAGCAACGGTATGATCAGAGAGTAGCAGCACGTGAGACTGCAGCTGAGGTCACTGTGGAACATGATGGAGATGTGAGTGATGGAGAGAATAGGAGAATGTCAGAGGCCATTTGCCCAGGGGAAGCAACGGAAGCTCAGCCTAATGGACAGGACTTGGCCAGGCTGGAGGGCATGTCTGATCATGTAAGCGCTGAGAGTGAGGCAAGAGAGGTCAGTTTGGAGATTTCCAATCAGACACTTGATGGACAAAGGGAGTCTTCAGATGGCCAGGCTCTGCGTGCTTGTGAGGGACACACTGGGGAGTCACAGGTGTGTTGTGAGAGTACAAGCGTGGATGAGAGAGACACCACTGCAGGGTGTCGCACAGTGCCAGATTATGCTGCGCCTTTGAGTGATGAGTGCGTTTGGGACATGACGAGTGATGTAAGACCCAGATTGAGTGGAGCAGCATGTGAATCCTCCAAGGAGAGAAAGCTGCAGACACCTCCAGAGTGGGAGAGAGTCAGAGAGGTGTGTAACGCAGTAACCTCGAGCGAAAGAGTAGTGGAAGCACGTGCGTGTGAGCCTAGAGAGGATAGCCATGTTGTGCATGATCACAATCTGAATCCTGTAAAGGGTAAGATACCTGGGGTGAGGTGGTCCAAGGTGCCAATCCCTGGAAACCTCAGGGAGGCGCAAAGATCCCCTCAGTGGGAATTCTGGCGCCAGGCAATGCAAGAGGAGCAAGATTCTCTTGATGCGCACGAGGTGATGGAGTACGTTGAGAGACCCAGGGGACACAAGGTGATCCCTGTGCATTGGATCTTCTCTGTGAAGACTGATGCACATGGGAACGTGTTGAGATTTAAGGCTCGGCTTGTAGCCCAGGGCTGTAGACAGATTCCTGGAGTTGATGTAGATGAGGTCTTTGCACCTACCAGTAGCTATGGGTCCAGGAGGACTTTGCTAGCAACTGCTGCAGCAAAGAACATGGAAATTCACCAGGTGGATATAAAGACCGCCTTTTTGAATGGTGAATTAGAGGAGGAGGTGTATGTGACACAGCCTCCTGGATTTGATAATGGCAACCCCAACATTGTGTGCAGACTGCGTAAGGCCCTTTATGGCCTGAAGCAGGCTCCCAGGGCTTGGCACAAGACCCTGAATGAGAAGCTGCTGAGTATGGGATATGAAGTGTGTAAGAGCGATGCGGGAGTTTACATAAAGAGACACGAGGATGGGGAGCTGTCATACATGCTTGTGTATGTTGATGATCTTTTGATTGTGGCAATGGGTGCGGAAGAGATAGAATGGGTGAAAAAGGAGCTGTTGGCAAGCTTCAAGATTCATGACCTTGGTGAAGTCAAGGACTTCTTGGGCTGCCAGATCCTGAGAGATAGAGAGAATCGGTGCTTATCACTGAGCTGCGTGCCTAAGATTGATGCACTGTGTGAGAAGTTTGGGGTGAGTGCTGAGTCACGTACAGTCGATACTCCCATGAGTAAAGACTTTGTGATGTCTGGGATGCCGCAGGTTACAGTGGGTGAGACCAGCTTTGGGTCTGGGACTCCACTGCCTCCCGGGCATAGATATTGTGAGCTTGTTGGGTCTCTGTTGTATATTGCTAATACAACTCGACCTGATATAGCTCAGGCTGTGGGTGTTCTGTCCCGTTACCGGAACGCTCCCACCACTGCCCACATGAATGAGGGCTTGAGGGTATTGAGGTATCTTCAGTCTACTCGAGAGTGTGTCTTAGTGCTGGGAGGGAAAGGGCCTGTGTTAGAAGGTCATGTTGATGCAGATTATGCTGGCGATATTGACAGCAGGCATTCTACCTCGGGATATGTGCTATCAGTGTTTGGCAGTGCTGTGGTCTGGGGTAGTAAGAAGCAACACTCAGTTGCTACCTCCACTGTGGAGGCAGAATTCATGGCAACCAGTCTGGCTATTAAGGAGCTTAACTGGCTGCGTGGGTTCATGGAGGAAATCGGAACTCCTCCTTGGTCAGTGAAGCTATACTGTGACAATCAGGGGTGCATTGCTAACCTGAAAAACCCACTGTATAGCAAGTATACTAAGCACATTGCAGTGTGCTTCCACTTTGCACGTGAAGCTATTGCAAAGGGGCAGGTTACACTCTGCTATGTGGAGTCTGCAAGGAACAAGGCAGACATGCTGACAAAGCCTCTCGCTCGCCCTGCCTTCCAGATGCACAGGCGAGGGTTTGGACTTGTGAAGATGACATAGGTGACAGGGTGCTGTCAAGGGGAAGTGTTGAATGAATTGGTCAATACTGTACTTAGTGACATCCCCTGTCACATGCCATCAACAGCAGTGTAAACTATAGCCGTTATAGCCCTTTATGAACGGTATAGATCATACTCGTACCTCAATGACATAACACGTGACTTGTACGATATGCGTTCTCAATAGACATTACGTATGGTAGTACTTTAGGATCCCTGCAGTCCGAGCCATCCCTGGGCAGCCCAGGAACGGCTCGGTACTTGTCCGAAGCATGTTGGTATCCTTGACCAACCTCTACTGTTGGAGAGTGCTGTGTGCTGTTCCTGGAAACGTTGTAGCGTGGACGGTTTTTCCCACAGGCTACGAAGTGACGCTGCCGTCGTGCCATCACTGCAGGTGTGTTTAGGATTCTCAAAGCCGTTCCAGATATGATTGTGCTCAAACATTCAGACCAGTTAGATATTACTGCTGTGTGCATTGATGAGAGTGCATGACGAGAGCGCACTGAATGTTTGACCTCATTGAGACTTATGTTGACGTCCACCGTTGTGGCGGTAAGATAGTTTCACTGTACAAACATCACAAAGAGACCTTGCTGAGTTACTGATGAACTATTATTGTATTCTAGTGACGTAAAGTAGACATCGCAAGGCCTCTTTGGTGCTGAACTCTGCTATCAGGCAAGGCGTAGTGTTACGTGGTCTTTAGCAAGAGTGAGAGCAGTTAAGATCATTTGTAAGACTTGTCCGAAGCATGTTGGTATCCTTGACCAACCTCTACTGTTGGAGAGTGCTGTGTGCTGTTCCTGGAAACGTTGTAGCGTGGACGGTTTTTCCCACAGGCTACGAAGTGACGCTGCCGTCGTGCCATCACTGCAGGTGACGCCGCAAGCAGAAATGCTTGAGTATTGTAAGAGGAATCGGCGTCACGTTTACTGTCTCGCGGTGTCACCCCTTCCTTAAACCCTAGTATCTCTTATTATTAAACTTGCATACACGTCTCCCTTTGTTTCAATCAGGGTTACTCAAGGATTTGGAGAATTCAAAGGAGCAGTTGCGTTCAGAATCTGAGTAAGAGTCTGACTCTGATGTGGAGAGGGACATAGAGTAAGATCTTGCAGTTACCTTGCGAGTACTGGGACCATCAGACAACTGAACAAATTATGACTTCCAAGAAGAAAGGATCATCAGCCAGTGGAGCATCAACGTCAAGCAGTGAACCAGCCTCATCCACGCCCAACAGAGAACCCTGTACCCCCAGCACCTCAAGAGGCAGCGGAGATGAGCTGCCCAAGATTATCCCAACAAATGTCAAGGTACACATAAAACTGAAGGAACAGGGGACAAATATTCTTGTTTGGAAGAATGCATTTTTGGCAGCAAACGAGTCAAAAGGGTCTCTACCTGCCATCCTGGAGGCCATGCCTGGTACAGCACATGATGCAGCTGCAATGTTGCTAATTTATGAGTCAGTTCCTGAGGAATGGTTGTGACCTCTGTCTATTTTGCCCTCTGCTTACGATGCATATGAGTTCATCTGCAGAAAGTTTATTGGTGGACATAATATACATGCCAATGCAGACTGGCTCCAAGAAATGAGTCAGGGAATGAAACATGATGAGACAATTTCGCAATATGTCAACAGGATGATCAACCTGAAGGCATGCCTTGACAGGAACAACCATGCCTTACTGGATGCACACGTTGCAACCCAGATCGTGCAGGGCTTGCCAGATGCAGCTAAAGAGCCTGGAATGATAACAACAGCTGCAGCACATCCCTCGGAGAAGCTGGCTGGTCTTCTGCGCAACACTGCAGCTGCTGTGGGTTTTGATGAATATGCTCCTCGCCAACCCAGGGTCTTGGCACTTGGACAAGGACCCAGTGGAACCAGTACCCCACTAGCTGCCAGTGCAGCCCATCAGCAGGCCCGGCCAACCGTCTCTGAGGCCAAGTCAGAGATAAAGGGCATCTGCAACTACTGCAACAAGAGGGGACATTACTGGAGGGACTGTAGAAAGAGGAAGCGGGACGAGGAGACCCAACGGAACGTAGTGGCAGTAGTCCAACAACTGCAGGGAATGTGGCCACAGGGACCTCCTCCTATTGGTGGTCCACACCCTCCTGCGGCCCAACTGGCTCACCCTGGACTGGATGCGTTTCCGGCGTGGTTTCAACCCCCAGCTCCCCCACCTCCACCATCGGGAGGTATGCCATACATAATTTTCCTCAACATCCTCGAGATTCCTATCAGAAATTCGACTCTGCAATCCTGGCTGGTGGACAGTGGAGCATCTGTACACCTGGTGAATGATGTGACCCTGCTACACAATCCAACTGTGCATGCCAAACCTATCCCATTACATCTGGCCACTTCAGATGCCACTGGAGGAATTGTAGCTTCTGGCTCTGTCTGCATCCTCAGTCGTATGGGAGTTCCCCTGTGGATACATCATGTTCAGTGTGTTCCTTCTGCAACCACCAACATACTGTCAGTATCTGCAGCATTGCGGGATGGGGCAGCCTTTCACACAGATAATGTTGGAGCGTTCACTGAAGTCGGTGGTCCAAACAGTTGGAGGGCTCGGGTCAGTGCAGAGAAAGGGCTATTTTACGTTCATCACGTTGTACCTCTGAGTCCCAGTGTTATCCACAGAAGAATATCTGCTGCTGTGAAGTCCAAAACTCCCACCCAAAACTCACACAATTGTGCCAGACGATACCTCTGGCATAGCAGAATGGGACACCCAGGTGAAACATGGATGCTGCGCCTAACTAATGAGGACCTGGTCTCAGGACTTGATACATCTCTATGCCCCTGCTCCAATTGTCGAGTGTACTGCGAAGCATGTATCGAGGGAAAGACTACCCGGCCCCCATTTGGAGTAAGCAGTAGACCTGCTGTTGAACCACTTGACAGAGTACATATAGACACTGTGGGTCCCATATCCCTTGCTGCAGTAACTGGTGAACGTTATTGGGTGACTGCATTGGATGAGTCATCTCAATTGAAGGCAGTTTTGCCTGTGAAGTCCAAAGATGCCATCAGTGCTGCTGTGCGGGATCTCCTACTATATTGGCAGACCCAGAAGAAAACCAAAGTGAAGTGTGTCCGGTGTGACCGTGGAACTGAATTTCTGAATGCCACGTTCAAAGAATTCTGTGCATCCCAGGGGACTAAATTGGAGACCTGAGCTCCTTACACCCCACAACAGAATGGAGCAGCAGAAAGAGCCAACCGCACCCTCAAGGAACGTACCAGGACCCTTCTGGCTTTTGCACCTGCAAGCCCAACCTTGTGGAAGGAGGCCCTGGAAACTGCCTGCACCCTGCTGAACATGGGTCCCAGTACCGGGAGGGACCGCACGCCCTCCGAACTATTTTTTGGCTACAAACCAAATGTAACCCCATTACGTACCTGGGGTTGCTTGGCCTTTGTGCACATTCCTGATGTTCAGCGCTCTGTGTTTTCCCCCAAAACAGTGCCAGGGATGCTGACTGGTTACTCAGTCTCCTCCAAAGCCTATCGGATTTATGTGGGAGGGGGTATCTGGAAGGAGAGCAGAGATGTGGTTTTCGTGGAGCACCTCATGGGAGCATCTCGGGTTGGCATGAGCGTTTCCCCAGCACAGACCCCTGAGTTCCTATGTCCTGAGCCCTCTGCAAGTGATACTCCCCCAATCTTTCCTGGCATCTCCCCTGGCACAACCAGCTCCAGCCTTGAGACAGACCCTGATGACCCAGACAGAGAGCCAGAGTGCCTGCCAGCCTCGAGCAACCTCCCCACGCAGACTGTCACGGAACCCTCTAGGAGGGCTGAGCCCGAGCCTGAATCCAGAAGACCATGTGACCCTGTGGAGATGACTCAAACCCTGGAGGCAGTACAGGATCTAGCTAGAGGAGGTCAAAGGGACTCCCACCTTCAGCCACAGATGAAGCGAGCCCAGGAGGTACTCAGACCAACAAGTTCTGAATGCTTCTGTCGCCAATCAGATGGCCTGACTCGAGCTCAACGACACGAACAACGTACCGCCGCCAAAGACCTCATGTTGCCACAGGAGAAGGGAGAGAGCAGAGAGCGAGAGGGGTTGACTGAATGTGACTCTCTGTCACAGGGACCAGGGGAAGTGCAGCTAGATAGTGATTCTCATGAGGGACATGAATTGCATGTGAGTGTAGTGAGGGGGGAAGCTGCATGCAAAGCTGCAAATGGTCCCAGGGAGCTGAGCTGTATGGGTGGGCCCTGTTCAGTTAATGAGAGAAATGTAAGAGATGTGACCATGCAGAGTTTTACTGGCAACCCGTCCAGTCAGAGCATTCCTGGACGGGACTGTGGTGGCAGCCACAGGTCAGAGGAAGCATCACATGCCTTCTCTGAACCAGCCAGACATGATTGTGAGCGAGAGACAGGGTCTGCATCCATGACTCCTTGTAAGGGACGAGAGGAGGAGGTGAATTAGGAGCACAGACATTGTGGAGACAGACCAAATTACAAGTGCTCACTGAGAGGTACCTGTGCCTGGGAGAATGATGTCAGAGATGTGAGGTCACTACCAACAGTGACATGCAGTCGGTCTGAGAGGCATCTGGATCATTTAAAACAGGGGAAGTATGCAGACACTCTGCGATCTCCCAATGTTGCTTGTGAGAGACCTGAAGAGTCTGAACTCTTGCAGGCATGTCAGAGTGTGACTGAGGAGGCGAATCGGAAGTCTGGACAAGGTGAAGGAATTCCCAATTATAAAGACTGTCCGAGAGGTACCTGTGCGTGGGAGGATGATGTGAGGGATGAGCAGAGTAACTTGTGCAAAGCCAAGTGTGAGTCAAAGCGAGAGCGAGCTATGAGAGAGAATTCTACTCCCAATGGAGAGCCTGTGAGGTGTAACTCGGCGAGTGTCAGTGGAAGAGTAGTGGGTTCTAATCAGAGTGAGAGGAAATTAGGCAATACAGAGGAGAAACACACTGGTGTCAGATTTGGGAAAATCCATGTTCCCTCTAATTTGAGAGAAGCACAGATGTCTCCCCAGTGGGAATACTGGAAGGCAGCTATGCAGGAGGAGCATAATTCACTAGATACTCATGAGGTCACGGAGTTTGTGCCTAGGCCTCATGGACATAAGGTTATTCCAGTTCACTGGATATTTTCAGTGAAGATGGATGCTGTACAATTCTGGGCGTAATGTTCCCTGTATGTCCCGGCACGAAGGGTGTTAAGCTCGGTCGGGTCTCTTGCTGTGTGTAGGAGAGCAAGCAGAGCCCGACTATGTGTTGACACTTGTGGCAACTGATCAGAGATAAGCACCCGGAGTGCTCTTTCAGTCCCAAACAAGTTATTACATTGCTTCTTGCTCTCTCTCAACGCCAAGGAATTCAAACTACCTCTTCTACGCATCGACAGATAATTCGCATTACCATTGTTTGATGAGCCAAGCATTAGCAATATTCTAATACGCTTATCTAGACCTCTTCCTAATCAATTGTTCATGCAAGTTACTAAGATGCAGCACTTCACCTGTATGTCCCGGCACGAAGGGTGTTAAGCTCGGTCGGGTCTCTTGCTGTGTGTAGGAGAGCAAGCAGAGCCCGACTATGTGTTGACACTTGTGGCAACTGATCAGAGATAAGCACCCGGAGTGCTCTTTCAGTCCCAAACAAGTACCGAGCCCTTCATGCCTGCTGCCTATATCCTTTCTCGCAAGAACGCGTCAGATTGCATTACTTTCTTTCTCCGAAATGGAATCAGTCCAGATCAATTATGGCAGAACTCTAGAGTTCTGCCATCCCCTACTCAACCTCTAAGATTGTTCACAGTGATTGCTTTAGAGAAGCCTGGCCACTATTACTCTTCTGAGGGAAAGTCACTAATTGTTCTTTTACTATTATAACACTTCCCCTTGACTTTTCCTCACAAAAACTTGGCCAGTCCTAGAGCCTCACGATGGCCCTGAAATACCTGCCTTGTCAAAGGCTTGGTAAATATATCTGCCACATTCCTAGCAGAAGGAACGTATTTCACATCCACCTGTCCCAATGCAATAGCTTCCCGAGCAAAGTGAAAGCTGATTGCAATGTGCTTGGTATGCTTAGAGAACACTGGATTTCTGAGATGATTGATGCATCCCTGATTATCACAGTGGATCTTCACAATCCAAGGAGAAATACCAATTTCTTCCAGGAATCCCTTCATCCAATTTGCCTCTTTGACAGCTGCACTTGCCGCCATAAACTCAGCCTCTACAGTGGATGTGGCCACTGCAGACTGCTTCTTGCTTCCCCAAACTACAGCCCCTCCGAACACACGAATTACGTAACCAATAGTGGAAAACCGATGATCCTGATCACCACCATAATCTGCATCAACAAAGCCCTCCAGCTCTGTGTCAGTCCCTCCAAGTACTAGAACAAGATCCCGGGTAGCCTTCAGATATTTCAACACTCTGATGGCTTCATTCCAGTGAGCAGTACTGGGAGTAATCCTATACCTGGAGAGCACTCCCACAGCCTGGGAAATATCAGGCCTAGTGGTGTTAGCAATGTACAACAGTGACCCAACCAGTTCACAATTTCTATGACCTGGTGGCAAGGGACTCCCAGCTCCAATGCTGGCACTGTTGTCCTTAGACACAGGTTGCTGTGTGGCCACAAAATCCTTAGTCATAGGGGTGTCAGGCCCCACAGCCTCCAGATCCAGCCCAAATTTCTCAATGAGTGCATCAATCTTGGGAATGCAGCTCAATGAAATCAACCCTTTCTCTCTATCTCTCATCACTTGGCAGCCCAGGAAATCTTTCACCTCTCCTAGATCATGAATGGTGAACTCCTGCTTAAGCAACCCTTTCACTCTCTCAATCTCACCCATGCCCTTGGAAACTATCAATAGATCATCAACATAAATCAGCACAAAGGATTTTCCACCATCCACAGAACATTTCACATACACACCAGCATCACTCTTGCACACCTCATACCCCATGGTATGGAGCTTTTCATTGAGGGTCTTATGCCATGCCCTTGGAGCTTGCTTCAGGCCATACAGTGCCTTCTTCAAGCGACACACTGTGTTCCCATCCCCATTTTCAAACCCAGGAGGTTGTGTGACATGGACCTCCTCCTCTAATTCACCATTTAAAAATGCATTCTTGACATCCACCTGGTGGATTTCAAGACCCTCTTGTGCAGCCACTGACAGCAAAGCTCTCCTAGACCCATAACTGCTGGTGGGAGCAAATACCTCCATTACATCCACTCCTGGAATTTGCCTACACCCTTGAGCCACTAGCCTAGCCTTGAACCTCAGCACATTACCATGAGCATCCATTTTCACTGAAAAAATCCAGTGAACTGGGATTACTCTGTGGCCACGAGGTCTCGGAACAAACTCCATCACCTCATGAGCATCTAATGAATTTTGCTCTTCCTGCATAGCAGCCTTCCAATATTCCCACTGTGGGGACTGCTTGGCCTCCTTTAGACTGGAAGGCACACTAATCTTCCCAAATCTCACCCCAGTGTGCTTCCCCTGATCTTGCTTACTCTCACACTCACTGTCACCCACTACTCTTTCGCTGAATGTTGCCGCACTGCATGTGGGAACTGTGGGCAAAGATCCACACCTCCCCCTCTGCTCTTTCTCTCTCTTAGACTCACAGCTAGCCCTCTCAAGCTTGCTGTCAGACACTCTAACATCATCCTCCCAAGCACAGGTACCTCTCGGAAAGCTCTTGTAATTGGGAGAATTCTCACACTGTCTGAGCTTCCGATTCACCTCCTCAGACACACTCTCACATGGCTGACGGTCTGCAGTCCCGTCAGGACTCTCACAGGCATTTGAACCACTCTGCATTGCATGAGCTCTTGGTCTGTCTTGAGGCTGTGACCATGTCTCTCTCTCTCTCTGTCTGCTCCCTCTTAGACATGAGCGCTGGGGCGCAGGCCCAGCAGCACACTCCCATGCATGGCCCACACTTGCGTGGCTGGCACCACATTGTCCTTGGGCATCACAAATTGAATTCTCATCTCTAACATGTCTCTCAGGCACTGAACAGGTCCCACCCGTACAGCTCATCTCACTTGGACCATCTGCAGTCTGATCAGAGACAGCCCCCCTCTCATCTCTTACAAGTGAAACAGGTCTCTCGGTGTCCTGCCCCAATTCCTGCGCTTCCCCTGGTCCCTGTGACTCTGTGTCACCTTCAGTCATCCCCTCTCGCTCACAGCTCTCTCCCTTATCCTGTGCCAGCAGGATATCTCGAGCCGCAGTTCGTTGCTCGTAGCGTTGAGCCCGCGACAGTCCGTCCGGAGGCGGAATGGTAGTAGCCGGATGAGTGTTACGCAGTGATTGCTGTACTCGCTCTAAGATCCGTTGGTGTTGCCCACCGTCTGCACTTCCTCGCGCCAGTCGTTGAATTGCGTCCAGAGCCCCGGACTGATCCAAGTCCGGCTGCTGTTCTCCCGTGCTTGATTCGGGAGTCACATTGAGAATGCCCTCCTCTTGGGAAAGCTTCCCCTGACTAGCAGGCTCAGTTGCAGCCTGGTCAGAGGGTACTGGGAAGGAGCTGTCAGGTCTACTGCTGGAGCATGGGCTGCTGACAGTCTGATTCTGCGTGCTGCGCTGTGGCAATGACACCACTGGGTTGCTGCTTTGCATTGGCCCTGGTAAGTCTTCAGGGTATGAGAACTGCTGAGGCTGGTCAGGGAGAACTGCCATTCCCACCCGAGTAGCTCCTCGAATGTGTTCCACAAATTGGACATCTCTGCTCTCTCTCCATATCCCCCCTCCCATATAGACACGGTATGCCTTTGATGCTGGAGAGTAACCAGTGAACATCCGAGCCACAGCCTTTGGTGCAAATGCCCCCCTCTGCTGATCAGGAACGTGCACAAATGCAAGGCATCCCCACGTGCGCAGCAAGGATACATCTGGTTTATATCCCATGAACATTTCGCAGGGAGATAGGGGCCTGCCTGTGCTGGGTCCCATATTTAGGAGGGTGCAGGCTGTCTCCAGGGCTTCCTTCCACATAACAGGGCTTGCTGCAGCAAAATTGAGGAGGGTCCTGGTGCGCTCCTTGAGGGTTCTGTTGGCTCTCTCAGCAACTCCATTCTGCTGAGGGGTATATGGGGCAGATGTCTCCAGCTTAGTGCCCTGGGATGCACAGAATTCTTTGAACTTGGCATTTAAGAACTCTGTGCCTCTGTCACTGCGGATGCACTTCACTGTAGTTTCCTTCTCAGTTTGCCAATACAAAATTAGGTCTCTGACAACAGCTCCAATTACATCTTTTGACTTCACTGGCAGCACTGCCTTCCACCCAGATGCCTCATCAGTTACAGTTACCCAAAAGCGTTCCCCAGTAATGGCTGCTGGTGATATGGGACCCACAGTGTCAATGTGGATTCTGTCAAGGGGTTTCTCAGCAGGTCTAGAGCTTTCACCAAATGGGGGACGTGCATGCTTCCCCTCAATGCATGCTTCACAGTACTTAGGACACTTTTCACAAGGGGACATTAAAGTGTCTAGACCAGTAACCAGTTGCTCACTGCTCAGGCGGTTCATCCATGGGTCTCCTGGGTGTCCCAATCTGCTGTGCCACAGAAAACGTTTGGCACAGTCATGGCTTTGACCTTTGAAGCATTTCTTCTTCAGGGCAGCTGTCACTGAATAAGGAACCTTCACTGGTGCTACTGGGAGGCAGTTGTGAATATAATAGAGGCCATTCTCTGGTTTCACAGGCATCTGCCAACCACTCGGTCCTGAGACAGCAGTGAATGCTCCCAGTCTATCTGTACTGAACCGGATTCCATCACGCAGAGCAGCAGATACTGATAGAACATTGGTGGTGGCTGAGGGAACACACTGGACACGATGCAGCCACACTGGAATATGCTGAGAGGACATGAGACACACTGACCCAGTAGCAACAATACCCCCAGTGGCATCAGATGTAGCAAGCAGCAGTGGAATAGGGTGGTCATGTACTGTAGGGGCATGCAGCAGGGAAAGGTTGTTCACAAGATGTACAGACGCTCCACTGTCCACAAGCCACGACTGTTTGGACTGTTGATGTTTACTGCCATCCAGCACATTATAAGATACCACGTATGGCATACCTTCTGAGGGAGGAGAAGGTGGGCCTGGAGGAGGGTGCAGCAGTGGGAACGCTCCAGTGCCTGGGAATGCATGCTGCACGCTTGGAGGTGGCTGGGGTGCACCAGGAAACTGTCCTTGGGGCCACATGGCTGCAAGTTGCTGTACAGCTGCCACCACATTGCGTTGTGTCTCTGCATCCCTTTGGCGTTTGCGGCAGTCTCTCCAGAAATGGCCTTTCCTGTGGCAGTAGTTGCACGTGCCCCTCACTTCTCCCCTTGATTCTGTGTCTGTTGGCTGTCTGGAGGGATTGGCCCCGCTAGTGGAAGGGGCTGGAGCAGTCTCTAGTTGAGCAGGCATTGCTTTCATCACCATAGCAGGCTGTTCTCCATCATCGTTGTAGCCAGAAGCCTCTGCAGTGGTGGAAATGAGAGCTGCCAGTTCATCCAGGGGGTAAGCTACTGCAGTTGGTAACAGCCCGGGAGGATTAGCTGCTGCTGGCAGTCCCTGCACTATCTGAGTGGCCACATGACCATCCAAGAGGTCATGGCCGTTGCGTTTCAAGCAGCCTTTGAGATTTATCATTCTAGACACATACTGAGAGATCGTTTCTCCACGTTTCATCCCTCTTGGCATTTCCTTCAGCCAGTCTGCATTGGCTTGAATGTTGTAACCACCAACAAATTTCTTGCAAATGAACAGATATGCATCATATGCTGACGGCTTACTTGACACTTCCCCTAACCATTCCTCTGGAACTGACTCATACAGCAGAAGCATTGCAGCAGCATTATGGATAGTCCCAGGCATGGCTGACTGAATGGCAGGAAAAGAACCCTTAGCACTATTAGCCGCAGTGAAGGCATTGTCCCATACCACAAAATTTGTGCCATGACGATCCAGCTTAATATGCACCTTGACTTGGGTGGCTATGACCTTAGGAAGTACATCTCCCTCACCCTTTGATGTACTGGGTGTACATGGCTGTCGTGTGGGAGACGATGTAGACACCTCCTCTGTTGTGGGCTCCTCCTCTGATGGCTCCCTTGATTTAGATCTCTTCCTCGCCATGTTGCTCGAATGTCACTCAGTCTTCGTTAGGTTCTGAACGCTGCGAGTCCCCGTCTTCGTCTCCGTTATCTGGGTCCGTGCACCACTCCTCTGGGCTGAATCCTTTTCTGCTGCCCAAAAGGGAAAGTAGGAAGTCCTCGTCAAGAGTGGCGAGAGCACACTCCACTGCTGTGTAGGCTGCCCTTTCTTCCCAGTATTCGGGTTTGCTGGGTCCTCCGATCTGTTGTAGATGCCGTTCAAATAATGCTCGCGTGACGAAGCCTGGATCCGCGTTGATGAATGAACACTCCCACGCAGTTACTTTGTAGGCTGGGTATGCAGAGAAACGTCGTCTGAACCACTGAGGCTGTTCGACTTTACCCAGTCCGTACGCGCGGCTGACAAAATCCTTCACCAGGAATGCTCGTTCTTCTGGTGTTCTCGGTCCTGTATCTCCTCCAGCTCGCCTCAGGCTATCGTATGTAGGTGGTGAAGGAGGTGGGGGTACAAATGGTCTTTTACCGCCAGTCGACATCCTTCCGCTCTGCTTCGTTCGTCCCATCGTAGGCTCGGAACATACTCTCAGTTGCCCAGCTCAAGAGTTGGTGGGCCCATAACCTGTACAATTCTGGGCGTAATGTTCCCTGTATGTCCCGGCACGAAGGGTGTTAAGCTCGGTCGGGTCTCTTGCTGTGTGTAGGAGAGCAAGCAGAGCCCGACTATGTGTTGACACTTGTGGCAACTGATCAGAGATAAGCACCCGGAGTGCTCTTTCAGTCCCAAACAAGTTATTACATTGCTTCTTGCTCTCTCTCAACGCCAAGGAATTCAAACTACCTCTTCTACGCATCGACAGATAATTCGCATTACCATTGTTTGATGAGCCAAGCATTAGCAATATTCTAATACGCTTATCTAGACCTCTTCCTAATCAATTGTTCATGCAAGTTACTAAGATGCAGCACTTCACCTGTATGTCCCGGCACGAAGGGTGTTAAGCTCGGTCGGGTCTCTTGCTGTGTGTAGGAGAGCAAGCAGAGCCCGACTATGTGTTGACACTTGTGGCAACTGATCAGAGATAAGCACCCGGAGTGCTCTTTCAGTCCCAAACAAGTACCGAGCCCTTCATGCCTGCTGCCTATATCCTTTCTCGCAAGAACGCGTCAGATTGCATTACTTTCTTTCTCCGAAATGGAATCAGTCCAGATCAATTATGGCAGAACTCTAGAGTTCTGCCATCCCCTACTCAACCTCTAAGATTGTTCACAGTGATTGCTTTAGAGAAGCCTGGCCACTATTACTCTTCTGAGGGAAAGTCACTAATTGTTCTTTTACTATTATAACAGATGCTCATGGTAATGTGGTGAGATTCCAGATTAGCCAGATTAGTTGCACAGGGATGCAGACAAATCCCTGGAGTGGATGTGATGGAGGTTTTTGCTCCTACTAGTAGCTATGGAGCTAGGAGGGCACTGCTGGTTGTTGCTGCAAGAGAGGGCTTTGAAATTCATCAGGTGGACGTTAAGACCGCCTTTCTGAATGGTGAGCTTGAGGAGGAAGTATATGTAACTCAACCTCATGGCTTTGAGAATGGTGATAAGAATATCGTGTGGCGGTTGAGAAAGGCATTGTATGGCCTGAAGCAAGCTCCACGTGCCTTGCACAAAACCCCGAATGACAAGCTAGAAGTCATGGGGTATGAGGTCTGCAAGAGTGATGCTGGAGTGTATGTGAGATGCTCTACTGATGGAGGAAAATCATATGTGCTGATACATGTAGATGATCTTCTGATAGTATCCAAGGGTATGTCAGAAGTGGAGAGAGTGAAGGGACATCTCAAGAAAGAGTTCACCATCCACGATCTTGGAGAAGTGAAGGATTTCTTGGGATGTCAAGTGATGAGAGATAGAGATAAAGGCCTAATCACCCTGAGTTGCATCCCTAAGATTGATGCACTTGTGGAGAAATTTGGCTTGGATCTTGAGTCAGTGGGACCGGATACTCCCATGACAAAAGATTTTGTAATGTCCCAAAGGCCTGCACCGAGAGATAGGAGCGACAGCATTGGTGCTAGCAGTCCACTACCTCCAGGTCACCGTTACTGTGAGTTAGTTGGGTCTCTTCTGTATATAGCCAACACCACACGTCCAGATATAGCTCAGGCTATAGGTGTATTGTCTCGTTACCGCATATCTCCTACCACGGCACATTGGAATGAAGCTATCCGTGTGTTGAAGTATCTGAAAGGAACCCGAGATTTGGTTCTGACTCTCGGGGGAAGAGGAGATAGAGCTAGAAGGCTATGTAGATGCCGACTATGGTGGTGATCAGGATCACTGCTTCTCTACCATTGGCTTTGTCCTCACTGTGTTTGGAGGAGCAGAAGGTGTGGTGTGGGGAAGTAAAAAGCAATCTGCTGTTGCCACCTCAACAGTAGAGGCTGAATTCATGGCGGCAAGTGCTGTTGTGAAGGAAGCAAATTGGCTGAGAGGTTTCCTGGAGGAAATTGGAGTGCTACCGTGGATAGTGAAGATCCATTGTGACAACCAAGGGAGTATTTAATCACCTGAGGAATCCTGTGTACTCTAAACACACAAAGCATATTGCAATTAGCTGCCACTTTGCCCGTGAAGCTATTGCAAAGGGGCAGGTTGAATTCAAGTACATTCAATCTGCTAGAAATGTGGCTGACATTTTCACCAAACCACTAGTTAGACAAGTGTTTCAGGGAGATCGTGACTCACTGGGACTTGCCAAGTTCCTGTGAGAAAAAGACAAGGGGAAGTGTTATGTTAATTAATATTTATGCCTTTCCCTCTGAGGAGAAATAATGGTAAGTCTCCAGATGACGACAATACCTAATATGAAGGAGGGGCAGAACTCTGAGTTCTGCCAGGCAATACATGCATTTGAACGGAGACATTCATAACGCAAGTTACAGACACGTTTGCAGAAAGAAGGCTTATGGTGCGAGCACGGATAGGGAAGGCACTTGGTTGGAACTACAGTGGCACTCCGGGTGTCTATTAATCAGTTGCTAACCAGTCCTTGATATGTATATGTCCTTGCCTACTTAACACCGCACAAGTAGAGTGGACATCGTCTAACACCCTCCGTGCCGCCACCATGCAGGTGAATTAATTCTTATTGTATTCCTGGGTCTATCATCCAGATGAACATTGTTAGAACATATTGGACATATGGAGTTGAGTTTAGCTCATCGGACAAAGTATTGAGCACGACCTGAGTGAGAGCAGGTTATGCTTGTTTAAACTGCGTCACCTCGTTAGGAGAGATGAGAGGTATTGTAATCACTTGGTTGGAACTACAGTGGCACTCCGGGTGTCTATTAATCAGTTGCTAACCAGTCCTTGATATGTATATGTCCTTGCCTACTTAACACCGCACAAGTAGAGTGGACAATGTCCACTGGACATCGTCTAACACCCTCCGTGCCGCCACCATGCAGGATACGCCAAGCTCAGAATATATTACTTTTGCATCATTTGCAGCAGTGAATGCATTGCTCCACACCACAAAGTTCTGACCCTTGCGCTGCAGTTTAATGTGAACCTTGACTTGTGTTGCAATAACCTTGGGGAGGGTGTCTCCTTCTCCCTTTGAGGTGCTGGGAGTGCATGGTTCCCGGGTTGGAGTCGATGTAGATTCTTCATCAACTGACTTCTGTTCTTCACTGGTGCTGGCGCCCTTCTTCTTCATGCTGTTCGGTTGCTGATCAGCTGTGACTGCGTTCTGATATCTTGGAGTCTCCGTCCTCGTCCTCGCTGTCTGACTCCGTAAGCCAATCTTCTAGGCTGTATCCCTTCTGACTGCCCACAAGCGAGTCAAGAAAATCCTCGTCCAATGATGCTAGTGCAGACTCCACAGCTGAGTAGGCTGCTCTCTCCGCCCAGAATTCCTCCTTGTCGGGGCCCCTAATCTGCTGTAAATATCGTTCAAACAGTGATCGTGTGACAAAGCCTGGATCTCCGCTAATGAATGAGCACTCCCACTCGGTGACTTTGTAGGCTGGGTAGGTGGGGAAACGCAGCTTGAACCACTGGGGAGGAGTAAGACTGCCCTGTCCGTATGCGCGGCTGACAAAATCCTTTATGATGAAAGCTCGTTCTTCAGCCGTCCTTGAACCTGTTTCACCACCAGCCTTTCTTCTTTTGTTATACATAGGTGGTGGAGGTGGGGGCCGTCGCACAGGTCCTGTATAGCCAGTTGACATTCTTCCGGTCTTCCTCGTTCTAGCTGATTAAGACAATCGAGTCATACATCTTACTTGCCCAGCTTACGAGTTGGTGGGCCCATAACCTGTAAACTTATGAGCTTGGCGTATCCTGTATGACCCGGCACGAGGGTGTTTAGTCCGGCGGCACTCTTGTTGTGTGTCGAGAAACAAGCAGTGACGACTGTGTGAGACGACTTGACTGGCAACAGTTAAGAGACAAACACCCGAAGTGCTTTTATAGTCCCAATCAAGTCTCACAATGCTTATTGTCCTCTCTCATCACTCAGTAATTCAAACTACTCCATCTACGTAACTACCGATAGTCTGTATACCAGTGTCCGATGAGCTAAAACATTAGCAGTCTCTTAATACACATTATCTAGACCTCTTCCTAATCCATTGTTCTTGTGGATTCAGTGCTACAACATCAGTTTACCTGTATGACCCGGCACGAGGGTGTTTAGTCCGGCGGCACTCTTGTTGTGTGTCGAGAAACAAGCAGTGACGACTGTGTGAGACGACTTGACTGGCAACAGTCAAGAGACAAACACCCGAAGTGGTTTTATAGTCCCAATCAAGTGACTCGCCCTTTCATGCCAGCGACATATATCCTTCCTAGCAAACCGCGTCTGATTACCTCATTGTCTCTAATCGAATGAAATTGGTCTAGATTGGTCCCGGCAGAACTTCTAGGTTCTGCCACCTATTACTCATTCTAGGATTGTTCCCGCCACCTGATCAGAGCTGGTCTGGCCACTATTACTCTCCTGAGGGAAAGGCACATGTCTCTCTTCTAAAATATAACACTAGGCCTATGGCCCATATATGGCCCTGTAACACATACACCCCAGAGGGGGCAGGTTTTCCGGTGTCGGGGGCCGACAGCCTTGGATGCCCGGTGGGGAGGCTTATAATGGGGACGCGGAGGTAACGCCCTGGCCGCGCAAGAATCTACGCGATTTCGTAGGGGTGACAAATAATTTTTCATTTTTTTCGGTTGGCAACGGTTTGAGAAATAAACAGGTTTCAGCTCCGCCGAGATGCGGTGTAGCTCCGAGGTCCGAAAGCTGTCCGTAAGCCCTCCAAATCGCAAATCGAGCAAGGGAAGATGGGAAGAGGCGGCGTGGCAGCCTGAGTGGAGGCTTTTGTACAGCCTTTGTACAGCTTTGTATTGCGGTGTATTGCAGGGTGACGCCGCGCTGTGGAAGCGCCGCAGAGCCCGTGTGGGGGCAATCTGCGCTGCCAGATTCCGAATCTGCGCCACGTGACCTGTCATGTGCTGGTACTGCTGTGCCGTGAAGGGGCGCTTTCAGACCACGTCATAGGGCCACCTGATTCATGTGAATCTGACATGTGCTCTGTTGCTGCGAGAGCCCCACTGACGTGCACTCCGAAACACCATCGACACGGACTTCCAAAGTTAAGCAAACGTAATGAGGCTCGGCTAATTACAATTTTTTTATATTTCATGGTCTTCTGAAAAGTTTCGAGGGCTGCGAGGAGTGATTTAAGGGATACGATGGGAACTGTTTTCCACGACGAGCGACGAACATCGATGTGCCCACTTCAAGGATTCTGACTTCGGCCATCAAGAATAACATATTTATAACAGAGCTTAAGGCAATGTATCTGGTATTTGTAAAGTAAGTCAGCGGGATCGCGTTTTTCGGGTCCGCCATCCGGGGAGCACGGACATCGATGTAACCAAGTACAATTTTCCAGAGCTTGCCCAGCCACGCCAAAACTTGTTTTTAATATTCAAAGGAATCGATAGTCTTAATTGTTCAGGAAGCTTGCAGGAAACGTTTTCCGATTCCGCCATCCGCGGCATCTGCCTACGACTTTTACCGTATGTTTCTAGTGCTGCCTTTTACTGTGCATATGTCTGGATCATAACTCATCATTTTAAGATGTCAGAACCAGATGTGCTGCATGATGTTTTTCTCCCCCTGCACATCTCACATACCTTGCTCGCATCCCAACCTAATTCAAGAGAAAAGTGAATATATCAGTCTCAGGCCCCCAGTGCCCCAATAGTCACGTGTCGACAGCCGAAGAGCTGCAGGTGTAAAACATATATAGATCGGGCAGATTTTTTTGCTAAAGGGAAGAAAACAGAAAGAGGGGAAGGAGACAAGGGAGAGGGGGGAGGAGAGGGTCGTGGAGTAAAGCATTTTTGCTTTTGGCGTCACCTGTAGTGATGGCACGACGGCAGCGTCAGTTCGTAGCCTGTGGGAAAAACCGTCCACGCTACAACTTTTCCAGGAACAGCACACAGCACTCTCCAACAGTAGAGGTTGGTCAAGGATACCAACATGCTTCGGACAAGTCTTACATATGATGTTAACTGCTCTCACTCTTGCTAAAGACCACGTAACACTACGCCTTGCCTGATAGCAGAGATCAGCACCAAAGAGGCCTTGCGATGTCTACTTTACGTCACCAGAATACAATAATAGTTCATCAGTAACTCAGCAAGGTCTCTTTGTGATGTTTGTACAGTGAAACTATCTTACCGCCACAACGGTGGACTTTAACATAAGTCGCAATGAGGTCAAACATTCAGTGCGCTCTCGTCATGCACTCTCATCAATGCACGCTGCAGTAATATCTAACTGGTCTGAATGTTTGAGCACAATCATATCTGGAACGACTTTGAGAATCCTAAACACACCTGCAGTGATGGCACGACGGCAGCGTCAGTTCGTAGCCTGTGGGAAAAACCGTCCACGCTACAACGTTTCCAGGAACAGCACACAGCACTCTCCAACAGTAGAGGTTGGTCAAGGATACCAACATGCTTCGGACAAGTACCGAGCCGTTCCTGGGCTGCCCAGGGATGGCTCGGACTGCAGGGATCCTAAAGCACTACCATACGTAATGTCTATTGAAATCGCATATCGTACAAGTTACGTGTTATGTCATTGAGGTACGAGTATGATCTATACCGTTCATAAAGGCTATAGTTTACTCCGCTGTTGATGGCATGTGACAGGGGATGTCACTAAGTACAGTATTGACCAATTCATTCAACACTTCCCCTTGACAGCACCCTGTCACCAATGTCATCTTCACAAGTCCAAACCCTTGCCTGTGCACCTGGAAGACAGGGCGAGCGAGAGGCTTTGTCAGCATGTCTGCCTTGTTCCTTGCAGACTCCACATACCAGAGTGTAACCTGCCCCTTTGCAATAGCTTCACGTGCAAAGTGGAAGCACACGGCAATGTGCTTAGTATACTTGCTATACAGTGGGTTTTTCAGGTTAGCAATGCACCCCTGATTGTCACAGTATAGCTTCACAGACCAAGGAGGAGTTCCGATTTCCTCCATGAACCCACGCAGCCAGTTAAGCTCCTTAATAGCCAGACTGGTTGCCATGAATTCTGCCTCCACAGTGGAGGTAGCAACTGAATGTTGCTTCTTACTACCCCACACCACCGCACTGCCGAACACTGATAGCACATACCCTGAGGTAGAATGCCTGCTGTCAATATCGCCAGCATAATCTGCATCAACATGACCTAACACAGGCCCTTTCCCTCCCAGCACTAACACACACTCTCGAGTAGACTGAAGATACCTCAATACCCTCAAGCCCTCATTCATGTGGGCAGTGGTGGGGGCGTTCCGGTAACGGGAAAGAACGCCCACAGCCTGAGCTATATCAGGTCGAGTTGTATTAGCAATATACAACAGAGACCCAACAAGCTCACAATATCTATGCCTGGGAGGCAGTGGAGTCCCAGACCCAAAGCTGGTCTCACCCACTGTAACCTGGGGCATCCCAGACATCACAAAGTCCTTACTCATGGGGGTATCGACTGTACGTGACTCAGCACTCACCCCAAACTTCTCACACAGTGCAACAATCTTAGGCCCACAGCTCAGTGATAGTCACCGATTCTCTCTATCTCTCAGGATCTGGCAGCCCAAGAAATCCTTGACTTCACCAAGGTCATGAATCTTGAAGCTTCCCAACAGCTCCTTTTTCACCCACTCTGTAGCGATCGGGAAGATAGGCTCGAGGATCGAGGCCTCGTATCGATCAGCGATCCGGACAATCCGATAGAACCAAGGCTGTACATCGGTGGTCCGAACCGGGCGTGGGTCCCCAGGCGGGTCCTGATGGTCTCGAGGCTCTGGTGCCTCGGGGTTGACAATCCCGAGGCATAGCGGAGCTCTCGAGGGGATTTCCGGAGGGCTCGAGGCTGGAGGCCGAGCTATATAAAGGGAAATCCCTAGGCGAAGGGACATTCCTTGCCGAACCTATAATAATATCATTAAGAGAGTGACTTCGATTGCCTATTGATTACTTAATTGTTTAATTGACTTCCGCTAGTGTTACAGCTTGGTATCGGCGAGCTAGGTGCTCGTGCGATTGTTGTTTAATCCTTTAATTGTAAGTCACAATGGCTGATGGGCGATGATATGATGGGGGACGATGGCGGACTTCGGAGCCGAAGCTGGGGGGCTTGGTGGGGCTCCGGAAGTTCCGCCAGGGAACCCCGTTGGGCATGACGTAAACGCCATGCTTGGGCAGGTAGTTGGCCTGATGGCCCAGGTTGTTCAATCAAGCAACAGGACAAATGAGACCATGATGGCTCACATAGAGGCCGAAAGGGAGGCTCGGGAAGCCGACCGCCGCGAGCGTGAGGCTCGTGAAGGGCCTCGAGGTAAGGCATTTTCGCCAAATGTCGGGAAAATCAAGGAGTTTTTGGGATTCTCCAGTGATATGTCTCCAAGGGAGTGGTTAAGCCACGCCAAGACGAGATTTTCGTCTCCAACCTCGGCGGTTGAGGAAGACGATCAGGTAAGGCGGGCTGCAGCTAGCCTGGCTGGTCCGGCCTTAGTCCAATGGAATAATTCCATCAAGGGTGGGGATGTGCTTACATGGGGGATGCTTGAAAATTTCCTGTTGACCCATTACGGACGAATGGAGGATCCTGAGGTCCTTTTACAGCAGTTGGATAAGCTGACGCTTGCATCGACGCAAGGTAGCATTTCCACATATGTTTCGAAATTTGTTACCATTTTGGCCAGGCTGGGGATGGACCGTCCCAATCGGGAGAACATCCATGCATTTTTGAAGGGGCTGCCTACCCACATTGGGGTCCAAATGCGCCTTAAATTTGCAGGGGAGCCTGACAAGCCGTTGCAGGCTTACATTGATGCATTGTGCCTTCTGCCTGATTATGAGGTGAAGCAGGCCCCAAAGGACAATGGTCAAGGGCCCAGTGGGGTACGTGCAGGCCAGAGGGGCCACCACGATGGCCATCATGGGGGTAGTCGCACACGCAATCACCCCGTGAAGAATGGAAGGGTCAAGAAGTTGCCCTTCAAGCCGTCCATTGAGGGGAAAGATAAGAGGAAGTCACTTCCTCAGTGTTGGGCATGTGGCAAGTTTGGCCACAAAAGCAATAGCCCAGATTGTCCATCAAAAAAGAAATCGCCCTCGTCATCGGTAAGTCCCCACATTACTCCCAGGAAGAGGAAACGTGTACCGTTTGATCCGTTGACAACTGCAGAGGAACCGTTGCAATCTGCCATGAAGCCTGCCAGGTTGTATGCTTGCTCAGGGTTAGACCCTGACGTGTCAGAGCCCAAGGTGGGGCGTCTGACAATGATGGTGCGGGCAGGGCTCAAAGGGCGGCAACGGCAACTGAAGTGTTTGTTTGATGGAGGTGCCACATCATGTTTTATATCGCGCCGTATAGTCCAAGAGATGGGGCTCAAATCCCATGAGATGGGGGAACGGCAGATTAAACTTCCTGATGGCAGCCTGACCAGCAGTACAGAATTTGCTTCAGGTGCATTGCAGTTTAGTCACGTTCCAACGACGGTGGTGGTACCTTGCATTGTGGCTCCATTAGAGAGCTTAGAGGTAATTTTGGGTGACCCCTGGATGCAAGAACATGACGTGGTGATGAGCTATCCAGCTCGTACCATTACTCTGACAATTAATGGGGACCCAGTGGTACTTACACCAGACACGTGTTCCACACCTCCTGTGGCAGTAATTAACGCGGTGCAGGCAAGAAGGGCAATTCGAAAAGGAGCCCTTGGGTTCTTGGTGCAGCCTGACCTCCTGTCCGCGGTTGGGGCAGATGATGTAATTAAGTTTGATGATCCAAATGTTGCCAATTTGTTGAAGGAATTTCATGATGTTTTTCCTGATGAATTGCCTTCTCAATTGCCTCCTGATAGGGGAGTAACCCATGCGATTATGTTATAATAGTGAAAGAACATTTTGGTGCCTTTCCCTCAGAAGAGTAATAGTGGCCAGATCAGCTCGGATTCACTAGCGGGAACATTCATTAGAATGAGTAAGAGATGGCAGAACCTAGGAAGTCTGCCAGAACCAATCTAGACCAATTTCGCATAGATTAGGGAGAATGAGGTAATTGGACACGGTTTGCTAGAAAGGTTATATGTCGCTGGCTCGAAGGGATGAGGCACTTGATTGGGACTACAAAAGCACTTCGGGTGTTTGTCTCTTAACTGTTGCCAGTCAAGTCACCTCACACACAGTCGCCACTGCTTGTTACTCGACACACAACAAGAGTGCCGCCGAACTAAACACCCTCGTGCCGGGTCATACAGGAAACGCCAAGCTCAGAAGTTTTCAGGTTATGGGCCCACCAACTCTTGGGCGGGGCATGTAAAAATGTATGACTCGAGCAAAGTAATCTGCAATGGCGCGAAAGAGGCAAAGCGGACGCATGAGCACGGGCGGAGGTAGACGACCTCCTCCTCCACCTCCTCCTCCAACATATAACGAGCGAAGAAAGGCAGGAGGAGAGAAAGGACCACGAACGATTGAAGAACAAGCATTTCTGGTAAAGGACTTCGTCAACGAAGCTCACGGACGGGGAGCACTCACGCCTCCTCAGTGGTTCCAAGATCGCTTTCCCATATATCCAGCCTATAAATTTACACTGTGGGAAGTTTCGTTCGTCAACGGAGAGCCGGGATATCTGACACGCGCAATCTTTGAGAGGTGCCTACAGCAAACGGGAGGACCATCACACGAAGCATATTGGACAGAGAAAGCAGCCTACGCAGCCATTGAGTTAGCCTTGAGCAGCCTGGGAGACGACTACATTGACAGACTAATTCTCTACGGCGAGGGCGAGTTCCACGTGGACGAGTGGGTCACAGAGGACGACAGTGAGGACGAGGACGGAGACTCCAGACTGTCAGAGAGGAGCGACGACTGACCAGCACCAAACAGCATGAAGAAGAAGGGTACCAGCACCAGCTCTGAATCCAAATCAGCAGGAGAGGAGTCTACATCAACCCCTACCAGGGAACCATGCACTCCCAGTACTTCGAAGGGGGAAGGAGACACCCTCCCCAAGATCATTGCTACACTAGTCAAAGTCCATATAAAACTGCAGCGTAAAGGTCAGAACTTTGTGGTGTGGGACAATGCCTTTACTGCAGGCAATGATGCAAAGGGCTCTTTGCCTGCCATTCAAGAAGCTATGCCTGGGACTACTCATAATGCTGCAGCATTGTTGTTACTGTATGAATCAGTTCCTGAAGACTGGTTGGGTGAGCTGTCGAGTAAACCATCAGCATATGATGCGTATGTGCATATTTGTAGGAAGTTTGTGGGAGGCTACAACCCTCAGGCTAATGCTGACTGGTTGAAAGAGATGTCACGTGGCATGAAACAAGGTGAAACTGTTCACAGTACGTCAATAGGATGATCAATCTGAAAGGTTGCCTGAAACGAAATGGACATGATCTCCTGGATGGGCACGTGGCCACACAGATTGTGCAGGGCCTGTGTAGTGAGGTGCCGCGTCAGCGCGACGCGTCTCATGTAGGATGTGCGTGTAGTTCATGTTTCTTCGTGCCCTTTGGGATACGAGTAGATCTCGTTGTCCTTGTGTGTAGGAAAATGACTGTAATATCCTAGTGGGTCTCCTCTTGTCATCCATATCGTTATTATAGTGGCAAAGGAAGAGAGAGAGAGACGAGACACCAGTCAGGTTAAAGCATTCAGCGGAATCTGTTACAAGCTGGTCAGCACCGGGACTTCCTTCGACGCCAAGACGCGTGCCACTTTCCAGAGCCTTCATTTCAGGACCCGGCAGCTTCCTGCCTGAAATCCTGGCATTGGACCTGGCAGCTTCCTGCCGTTACAACTTCCCCCTCCCCTACATGGGAGCGTCCTCGCTCACATCAGAACAGTCATCACGAGCAAGACTCTGTAAGGTAAGAGTTCTTCAAGCAGTGTACATGCCGTCTACACTCAAGCAACAATATTTTTTTACACACATAGCTTAGGCGACAAATTTGTTGAGCCTCCAATGGTGAGGTACGCCAGGGTACGTCAGTGAGCTTTGTTCATCATCATTCATTGCTTGAAATTGTCATGGCGGGCTTCAAAGTGGATCGATCATCTACACTTAACATCATGCGCGCGCTATACAGCTCACTGTACTGAACTTCCCACTTGTATAACAACGGGGTGACACGCGGGGAGCAACTAAGCCCTTCTCCCTCCCCCCGGCGGGCAGCAATGCTGACCCGCAACAAACAAGTGAAGGAAAAGATCGCCTCTCCGTGTATAATTCCGCCTCTTCTTAGCCGCAGTATTCGTAGTTGCTGAGGCATGCGCATTACTTCGCTTCTTAGTACCGTTGCCTGCAGCCGCAACACCTTGCGTGCGCGTCCTTGTTCCCACCTTCTCATTGAGAGCGCGACCAGCCCAGTATTCCTGGACAACCTCTTGGGCATGTTCTATTAATCCTGCTTCTGGTTCCCATGAGTTTCGCTCAGGCCCGTAGCCTTTCCATTTTACCAAGTATTCTTTCTTCGGCGCATGGTGCGCAGCCTTCTTCTCTCGATGCATCAAAATACACTCCACCTCGTATTCCCAATCACCATCAATCCAATCTGGCGGAGGTGAGGGAGCCACATTGACACCCTTATGATATGGCTTCAACAGCGACACATGAAACACATTGTGAATGGTGTACTCATCAGGCAACTCCAGCCTATATGCAACAGCGCCAATCCTAGCCAAAATCTTGAATGGCCCAATGAAACGAGGCAAAAACTTCTTGGTGCCAGGATGCTTCCAACGAATATTCTTAGTGGACAAGAGTACTTCTTGCCCAACTTCATACTCAACATGTCTGCGCCCCTGGTTAGCATAAGTGCGCTGCCTATCTTGTGCCTCAATCAGGTTGCGCTTCGCTAACACGAGATCATCATGCAACTTTATAGCAAATCTTTTAGCCGACGGAAAAGTGGTCCCAGAAATCACTGCAAACGGCTCAATAGGATCCTCCCCATACACCAATCGGAAGGGAGTTGTGCGAACGGATTCTTGATAAGCATTGTTATAAGCGAATTGTGCGGCTGGCACATGCACATCCCAATCATGTTGTGTAGGACTAACATAATGCCGCAACATGTCTTCCACAATGCGATTCACACGCTCAGTTTGGCCATCAGTCTGTGGATGATAAGCCGTTGAAAAGACAGACCTCGTGCCCAAAATTTTAAACAACGCTTTAGTGAAGGCACTCGTGAACACCGTTCCGCGATCAGTCAACACCTCTTTAGGCATACCGTGCAGCTTAAACACACGATCCACAAACACATCAGCAAGACCTTCAGCAGACAGCTGATCAGTTGTTGGGATGAAATGCGCATATTTAGACAGTCTGTCCACAACCACAAGGATAGCATCATTCCCGTTTACCGTTTTGGGTAAGTCAGTAATACAATCCATGGAGATGCTTTCCCACATTCGTGAAGGAATTGGTAGAGGCTGCAGCAGACCAGCTGGCAGTGAGGTATCCACCTTGTTGCGCTGGCACGCATCGCAAACGCGAAGAAAATCTTCAACACCTTCCCTCAGCTTCGGCCACCAAAAATACCGTTGTATTTTCTCCAACATTTTAGTCCGGCCCACATGGCCTGCCTGTGGCACTTCATGGTTTTCTTTGAGAATGGCTTCTTTGAGCTCTTTATCTTTACCATCTGCCATTTCGGGAACATACATTGCTTTTCCACGGAACCAGTAACCATCTTTAGCGACCAACTTCGCTCTTTGTCTTTTACGCCCATCCCTTAGAAGATGATCCTTCTCATACGCGGTCCGTATGCGGTGCAACCAGTCTTCCCCCTCGGGGCACCACATGGTGAACCCATCCGGGCACGCGTCGCCCGAGTCACTTGCTGCTCCAGGGACCACCCCACCTAATGGCGGGGCCGTACTGCCTCCAGTGGAACGCACCCCCTTGCGCGTAAGTACAGCACACCTAATACGATGACCTATGCCGCGCCCCCCCATCGCGGCCCTACGCTGAACAGAGCCCCTAGGAGTGTGCACCAAAGAACTAACGACGAACGCTGGATTCCTACTCAAAGGGTCCGCAACATTAGTACGACCGGGCTCATACTTCCACTCTATAGAGTACATCTGGAGCAACTCCGACCACCTGGCTTGCCGAGGGCTCAAAACTGATTGGGACGGCAAAAACGTGTTTGCTGCATGATCAGTGACCACTTCAAAGGGTTTCCCAAGGAGATAACATCGCCAATCAGTCAATGCCATACACACTGCAGCCAACTCTTGCTCGGTGACATGATAATTTCTCTCAGCATCAGAAAATTTCCGGCTCATATAGGCACATGGGTGTCCATTTTGCTCAAGCACAGCACCAACACCATTCTTTGAGGCATCACACACGACCCGAAACTTAGGCGCATCCTGGGAGAGATCAGGGATTGCCAACACTGGGGCATTTGTGATGGCCCACTTCAACCCATCAAACGCTTTTTGACATGCATCAGTCCACAGCCAAGGGACACCTTTTCGCAATAAGTGATTCAACGGGGCAGCAAGTTGACTATACCCTTGCACAAATTTCCGCGAAAAATTGCAGAGGCCCAAAAACTGTCGTACCTCAGTGGCCGTCGTCGGTACGACCCACTTCATCACTGCTGCGACTTTATCCGGATCCATCTTGATTCCATGCTTCCCCACAATAAAGCCAAGATAGCGTAGTTCAGGCTGACAAAAAGAACACTTCTTTAGCTTCACAAACAATTTCTCTTCACGTAGGCGCTCGAAAAAGTTTTGCAAATGCTCTTTATGCTCTTCCTCGGTTTTAGAGAAGATCAAAACATCATCAAGGTACACTACCACAAAGCCTTCAGCCACAAAGTCATGGAATACGCGATTCATCATACGTTGAAAAGTAGCGGGGGCATTTGTCAAACCGAAGGGTAGAACTTTGAACTCATAATGGCCAAAAGGAACACGGAAAGCAGTTTTGGGAACATCTTCCTCTTGCAAGCGAATTTGATGATAACCAGAGAGTAAATCAAGACTTGTAAAGCACACAGCACCTTGCAGTTTATCAAGCAACTCATCAATCCGCGGGAGAGGATAACGATCAGGGACAGTAATGCGGTTTAACGCACGATAGTCGATAACCATACGCAACGTGTCATCCTTTTTCTTCACAAACAGAACAGGGCTGCTAAACGGACTGCAACTTGGCTGAATCAATCCCTGCTCAAGAACTTCAGCAACCAGTTTCTGTGCTTCTTGCAACTCGGGCAAAGCTAAACGGTAACCAGGTCGGGATGGAGGAACATGTTCACTATACAATGGGATAGTGTGGAACAGATGTCTGTCAGGAGGTAGGCCTTCTAATTTCTCAGAAAAGACATCACTGAACTCAGCACGAAGATGTTGACAAATGGGGTGATTCAATCCACTTTTATCAGAAGGGACATCGGCCTTGTTTGTAGGCCCAAAAGCAGGTTCGAACTCTTTAACATCATGATCATAATCGCTATGCCCTTCGTTACGCGCTTCGTTGCCCTCTTGCCTATCAACATGTTCATGCCCTTGCTCATCCGAGCGTGTCTCGTTATCATGCCCTTCATTCTTGCTTACCATGCCCACAAACACTGGACAGCCTTGCTTCATACAGCGCGCCAAATGCCTCGCAGAGATGACAGTGGACTTCTTTCTAGCGCTCTTAGCAGTAGCATAAATGGACTTAACAATCACGCCTCGCCCTCTGTTCCAAAATGTACACGTATCTTCCGCTACATCAATCTTGGCCTTATAGCGCTTCAGGAAATCCATGCCCAACAAGACATCACAGTCACCAGCCAATTTTGGTAGCACATAGTAAGTATGCACACAAGGCAAAGACTTGAAAACTGTTCGCAACTGCACTTGTTGCACCACTTTCGCAATGTCACGCGTGGCCACTTCCACTTCCAATTCATCCACTTGTTGCGGGGTTATGTTCACTCGCTTCAGAAATTCTGCCGAGATGAATGAGAGTTCTCCCCCGGTATCAACTGCACAATCAGCGGTTGCCCCTGCAACCATACCGCGCAAGACCATTTGCGCTTCGGGGTGTTCTTTTCTCACCATTGATATACTGGGCCTCTTCTTGTCATACCACACTTCGAAAGACCATGGGGCCACAATTCTCTCTTCCCCATGCGCACTTTTCAAAGCTACACTTTCGTTGCGCCTCCCCTCCATAATTCTCTCTTTACTTTTTAAAAGGGGGGCAACACTTACTGCCTTAGCAACTCGTTTGGGCAAAACAAAATAAGCGCCAATCTGACGGGCATTCTTCTTCAGGGCATTATACTCGGAGAGCACTTCATGGGCTTTTTCGGGCTTAAGCACGAACGCATACACATGACCATCTTGCAGGTTCACTTTGGGGGTATCTTCACAAACAAGGATTTCAATTCCAGGTCCCCATTCCAAACAAACATGAGCAGCCACAAGTTTTGAGAAAGATAAGTCTTCATACCAGCCAAAGCGTCCACGCCCACGAGATGATCCACGCCCACTCGGTGCATTGCCGCGACCAGAATTTGGGGGACCGGCGTGATGTGCTGGGGCTTGGGGTACCTGCGCAGATCCTTGCGAGAACCCGGGAGTCATAGGGCACTCGGACTGTTTGTGGCCAGGGAGGCCACACCCATAACAAGTGAGCGGCATGGACTGGGATGGAAAAGACCCATGATGAAAACCGGGGACATGGCGATGATGCGAGCGATCACCGCGATCAAAACCGCGACCACGAGCACGAAACCCACGAGCCTTAAACACACCGCGCGGACGACCAAACCCACGATCGAAACGACCAAACCCACGATAAGCATGGTGATTCGAAGGAAACATATCGGAACCGCGCGAACGAAACCCTTCAGCGACAGTATCATCGAGCCCATGAGCGATCTGGTAGAGCTCCATGTACGAATCGAAAGCACGACCAGTTTTGTGGTTAATTCGACACTGAGAATGCAACGATGCACGCAACCCATTCAGAAAATTCGTAACCTTCTCATTCTCAGTGACCTCCCCACCAGGCATGGAATTCAGGTCGGCAAGAGCGGAGTTAAACGCCAAGGCATACTCCTGAACAGACTTCGAATTCGAACCTTGACGAACCCCCTGCCAGTGGCGGCGGGCCTCCGTCACCCTTACATTCTTGTCATAAAAATCAAACAGGAATTGCTGAAAATCTTCGAAAGTAGGGGAAGGATGGGTTACGACATACGAGGACCAGTGACCCTGAATGCTTGTAGAGAGAAATGAGACGCCAACGCGAAGCTTTTGCTGGTCATCGTTGATTCCCTGTGCCTCAACATAATTCTTAACAATAGCAACCCAGTGCCTAGTGTTATTTCCCGTGAACACCGGCGGCTTGCCTAACGCATTAGACGGAAGCTTGTGCGACACCGCAGGATCACGAGCAACCTCCGTCATAAAAACCTTTCGCGCATAACTTGCAGCCCAGACAGGACGAAAAGCAGCAAGAGCACCTATCTTTAGAAATTTTACAGTAGCGACATAAAACTGGGCAATCGAACTATCTGATCCGTATGATCGCCGACATCGTAGTTATCGCGCGCCACCTCGACCTTACACTTCGCCATCAGTTCATCAAAATCCTTCTTACGAAACCTTGGGTAGTCACTATCAAGCGTGAGATCCAGTGCATCAAGCTCGACAACATCGCTGGCCGCCCCCAACTTCTCACAATACGGCGTAACCAACGTGGTGAAAGTAGCTGCCGACATTATACCCAACAAGTAGATTAGCAAAACCTTGCTTTATTCGCCGATACCACCTTATAGTGGCAAAGGAAGAGAGAGAGACGAGACACCAGTCAGGTTAGAGCATTCAGCGGAATCTGTTACAAGCCGGTCAGCACCGGGACTTCCGTCGACGCCAAGACGCGTGCCACTTTCCAGAGCCTTCATTTCAGGACCCGGCAGCTTCCTGCCTGAAATCCTGGCATTGGACCTGGCAGCTTCCTGCCGTTACGGTTATGCTCGCGAGAGCATCTCGTAGAGGGACGACATAGCCGGATCCGCGCATAGGTGGACTAGGAACTCGGGTGGCGATCATTGTCTTTGGGTTTGCTGCTACGAGTTAGACATCTAGCATTCTCTACATTGTTCATTATATATTGTTCTTTGGAGACTCGGACGACCTGCGTGAGGAGGGCTGCGAACGTGTAACGGATTGGAACTTCGATTTCTACCTTCGGTGTCACCCTTGCCTGAAACCCTTGCTTAGCTTGTTATAAATCTTAGTTACACGTCTCACTTCGTTAAATTGGTATCGGCGAGGCGGTTAGAGCCTCGAACCGAAGGGAGACGTAGGGAAGGTTGTAATTGCATTGTTCCATTGCAATATGATGGCGGTTAAACGGAAAGGAAGCAAGTACTCCGGTCTCCCTGTTAAAGAAAAAGAGATTTTGGAAGGTTTGGAAAAGGAAGGTATTGAAGTCGATGATCTTTTGGAAGACGAGTCCGGAATTGCAATTGGCCCCATCGCCCAAACCGACCACACCCAAAACGAAACCCAAACCCACTCCTTTGAAGACACCCTTGAAGAAAAATAAGACTAAATCCCTAATTCTACGGTTATTGAAGCGGATTGAGGCCTTGGAGGGAGAACGAGCATCCAAGCGGACGTCATCCACCACTAACGTCGTGCGTGTGCCTACACCAGCCATGTTTACAGGAAAAAGAGGAAGCTTCCAATTCTATGCTAGTAAGGTGGAATCATATGTGAACATTTCAAATGTGTCAAGGGACAAGTGGGTGGCAGTCGCGCTGCAATGTATGGAGGAGCGACCTACAAAGGTGTGGGGGACATACCTCAAAAGGAAGGAAAGGGAAGGAGGTCAAACAAAGCCAACATGGGAAGACTTTAAACTTTTATGGGAAATCGATACGACTCTACAGATTTGGTTATGGCTGCCCGGCAAAAACTAGACCATGTTTATCAAGGGCAAGAAAGCGTTGAAAGATACATAGAAAGGTTTATTTCCTTGTTGAGTGATGTAGAAACCGAATATGACATCTGCGAAAATGATAAAATATATATGTTCCTCAAAGGCCTGAATGCTCCTATTAGAGTTGCTTGCACAGTTAACCCTCAAACTGGTGTCAGGTTCACAAGCCTCGACTCATTGTGCACTTATGTGGTGCAATATGAAAGCAACTTAAAATCAGGGGGGATGCTGAGGGGACAGGAAGGAAGGAAGGTTCTCAACGTTGTGAAGAGGACTCCAACAAGCACGCCGGCATACTTTCCGGGATTCACCCAGGGGCCTGTGCTTGGAGCCGTCGGACACAACGTTGGTGGGAAGTTAGATTCTCGGACAAGCGTCCCCTCCGAGCGCCAGTGTTATTTCTGCAAAAACTTTGGTCACGAGCAATGGCAATGTCAGGCCAAGCGGGACTACTTGCAAAGGAAGAGCAGGCGCGACAGTCAATTGCCCCCACCTCCTCCTTTCCCCTCTAATCAAGCTCGAGGTGGGCAGTGGAAGGGCCGTGGTGGCCGGGGAGCACATTGGAAGGGAAAAGGGCCGGGGCATAATCCTCAAAAGTAAATTCTGAAGCCATGGATGCCACTTGCTTGCATGTTTTGCACTCTCTTGTGGCCTCCAATTTGGGAAAGGAAGGGGTGAACCTTGTGGTGCCAAATGTTAGGAAGGCTGAATCTGAGATTTCCAAGTTTTTATGGGAACAAAGGTGCAACCCGTCCCTCACTTGTTGTTTCATTGTGGGAAGGAAAACTTGGAAAAGTAAGAGTCTCTATGCTCACCGTATGCAAGGAAGGATTGTGGAAGTGTGTTCAGGAAGGAAGGGACAGGCGGTGGACATGAATGGTCAAACTAGTGTATACCCATTCTCTTTTGTATGTTGTGTGGTTCCCCCAAGACCCACACTCACCATGGGAAGTGTTACTACTGACTCTCCGCTAGCTATGACCTTTCCGGCGAATGTTAAGGGGAAAATCCTTTCAGTGTTGTTTGATAGTGGGGCATCTCATTCGTTTATTAAAAGTGATACTTTGCAAGGGCTAGGGGTGCGATACAAACCCGCATGCATATCCGTGACTCTTGCTGATGGAAGTGTGTCCGATACGAAAGGAACGGTAGATGTGTCGTTTACACTCAAGCCTGGTATAACCTCCCGTCCCAACTTCATTGTAAGCCCTGCCATGATTGATGGGGTAGACATGATTTTGGGGCAGGACTGGATGGAAGAAAGAGGAGTCTCAATTGATTTTTGTGTGAAGGCCGCTCAATTTAGACATAATGGGAAGTGGATCACCCTAAAACACGCAAATTCATCGTTGCCAGTGGGGCCAAAACTTGTTTGGGGTTTACAAGCACAAGAGAGGAAGGAAGGAAGGAAGGATAGGAATGGAAAAGGATGGAAGGGTCAAGATGTTTGGAAGGTTTGTTTGTATACTGTGCTTGTGAATGAGCAGGCTGAACTGGTGGGCATCACCGGGGAGGACGCCTCAAGTGAGGCCGACCTGGCGGACACCGACAAATCTATGGACGACACCCCCGTCGTCACAAAACCCCCCAGTAGTACCGGTATGACTTTCACTCGTCAAATAAATGACATGTTGGAAGGCAAGCCACAGGCCCTGAAAGACTTGTTACTTGCAAATGATGACTTGTTTGCAAAACAACTCCCGGGGTTACCCCCGGAGCGGGAAGTGTTTCACACAATAGATTTGGAAGAAGGACATCGGCCCCCCAATAGGCCCGCGTACCGTCTTGCTCCAAGTGAGCTTGCGGAATGCGAAAAAACAATTGATGAGTTGTTAAAATTGGGATTGATCAGGCCAAGTTGCTCACCATTTGCATCACCTGTTTTGTTTGTTAGAAAGAAGGATGGAAGTTTGCGTATGGTAATAGACTACCGTCCCCTGAATAAAATTACCATCTCGGATAGGTACCCTCTCCCCAGAATTGACGATCTGTTGGATAGGCTTAAGGGAGCCAAGAAGTTTTCGAGCTTGGACTTGTTGTCTGGGTACCATCAAATGCGACTTCGCAAGGAGGATGTGCCTAAAACTGCCTTCAGGACCCCTTTTGGCTTGTACGAATTTCTTGTACTTCCCTTTGGTTTGACCAACGCGCCCGCGACATTTCAACGGTTTATGAATGAGGTTTTTCACGACTTTATAAGGGAATGCTTTGTGGTTGTATACTTGGATGATGTGCTCATTTATAGCAAAACGGAAGAGGAACACCTTCTGCAGTTGGACAGAGTTTTCACGTCTACGCGAACACCAACTCCTGGCAAAACTTGTCAAATGCTCTTTCTTTGAGAAACAATTGAAATACTTGGGACACATCATTGGGGAAAATGGGTTGGAAGTGGATATGGATAAAGTCAAGGTGGTGCAGGAGTGGCCTACGCCCACAAACGTAACGGAAGTTAGGAGGTTTCTTGGGTTGTCAAATTACTTTCGAAAGTTTATTCAGAACTACAGTATCCTAGCAACCCCATTGACAGCTCTCTCTGGGGCAAAAGCACCTTGGAAGTGGGGACAGGAACAACAGGAAGCATTTGACTACATAAAGGAAGCTTTGGTAAGTGCCCCTATCTTAACACTCCCGGACGTACGTCGGCCATTTAAGGTAGTGTGCGATGCATGCGATTACGGCGTGGGAGCTGTGCTGTTTCAAGATGGGAAGGTTTGTGCGTATTTCAGTAAAAAGTTGGGAGCAAGCGAGAGGAACTACAGTGCCACGGAACGGGAGTTATTGGCTGTAGTGTATGCTCTCACGGAATGGAGATGTTATTTGTTAGGTAAGCCAGTAACGGTGGTGACGGATCACAAGTGCAACAGCTTCTTGGGTCAACAAGTGGGGCTTAGTCCTCGGAGGGCTCGGTGGGCCGAGCGCCTGCAGGAGGTGAAGATTGAATGGGTATGGGAACCGGGCAAGACCAACATTGCGGATCCGCTCTCCAGGTGTCACTTCACTCAACACCCTGGACCTGGGGGGAGGGACAATGGGGCTGCTGTGGCCGGGGCTGCCCTCCGGCGCAAGCGTCGGCGCACCAGTCCGGACTCCGTCACCCCCTCCAGCCGGGATGTCGAGGGTACCCTCACAGCTCGGGTCCGCAAGGTCCCCAAGGTCACGCTCCCGGGGCCCGCTCACGAGACCCCAAGCTCCCTCGGCACGATGGAGCAAATCTGGTTGGCCAGCCCGAGTGAGCTTACCCGTGAGACCGATGGGTACGAATCCCTACATGGAAAACTTGAGAAGGCTTACACATACGATCCGTGGTTGGCAGCGCGTGCGAATAGAAGGAAGGTTAGTCTAAAGGGAGGCTTTTGGGAGAGGAATGGACGGAAATATGTTCCTGCATTGTTTGAGGAAAGGAAAGATGGGGAACTTATCGTGGAGAACCTACGACGTGGAATTTTGGAAGCTTTACATGATCCACCTCATGTTGGTCACCCTGGAGTAACTCGCATGTACGAGCTTGTCACAAGGGAATGGTATTGGCCGGGAATGTATGAGGATGTCAAAGCCTATGTTGCTCATTGTGACTCTTGTCAACGAGTCAAGGCTCGGAATACTTTGCCTGCTGGTCTTCTTCATCCCTTACAAATACCAGCAAGGAAGTGGCAAAGTGTGTCTATGGACTTTATTACCAACCTCCCACAGACCCCAAGTGGAAATGATGCTATTTGATTTGTCGTGGATAGGCTTAACAAGTGTGCTCATTTTGCTGCTACAACAATGAATGCTGATGCTTATACTCTAGCACAATTGTTAAGGACATGGGTGTGGATGTATCGTGGATCCCGGGTGTGGTGGCATTGTGGATCACAAGCCACTCACTGGCGAACGCGGCCGCACTCTGGACGATCCGAACGAGCCAAATGAGGATAGCTGGAAATAACTTGCACAGGTCACGCGTTGTTGCCACAAGAAAGTGGAAGAATACAGAGAGAGTCACGGGCTCCCGCCATTGCCTCCCAAGGGCACGACTCCTAGGGTCCACCCTTAGGGTCCCGTCGACCGGTTGGCCCTCCTTGGAGGGGTCTCTCTGTATGGCCATATGGACTTTGGATAGGCTAGGGTAAGGCTGCCTTACCCGGTAGGGTTGACCATGGGTCCCTTACCTGGATAGATTTTTGTGCACATTAGGTGTATGGCCTTTTCACTTCACTACCATACCTGATCAATATGGTGCAATACTGGCGTAATACTCGACTATATGTGGAAATTGGACTCCCCTTGGACTCTGGACTTTTGGACATCTGGACTTTTAGCTCTGCCCTTGTGTCTCATTTTGGCTGTTCATCATGTGGACTTTCGTTTTTCTTTCAGTGTTTTGTCTTTTGTTCTGTTAGTCATGCCTGATCCTTGTTCTTATTGCATTATGGTGGGGACCCCGATACGCAGCATTCGGCTGGGGTCTGGCAACACGGGAGGCGGGTTGCCCGTAGGTCTAAGTCTGAGTCTCCGCATGTTGGAAGGTCTTTCTGTTCCTTTGTTTGCCTTGTCTGTTTGTTGTTGCGCTCTGCCTTCTGCGCGGGGACGCACAGGAATAAGGGGGGGAGTATGTAGTGAGGTGCCGCGTCAGCGCGACGCGTCTCATGTAGGATGTGCGCGTAGTTCATGTTTCTTCGTGCCCTTTGGGATACGAGTAGATCTCGTTGTCCTTGTGTGTAGGAAAATGACTGTAATATCCTAGTGGGTCTCCTCTCGTCATCCATATCGTTATGCTCGTGAGAGCATTTCGTAGAGGGACGACGTAGCCGGATCCGCGCATAGGTGGAATAGGAACTCGGGTGGCGATCATTGTCTTTGGGTTTGCTGCTACGAGTGAGACATCTAGCATTCTCTACATTGTTCATTATATATTGTTCTTTGGAGACTCGGACGACCTGCGTGAGGAGGGCTGCGAACTTGTAACGGATTGGAACTTCGATTTCTACCTTCGGTGTCACCCTTGCCTGAAACCCTTGCTTAGCTTGTTATAAATCTTAGTTACACGTCTCACTTCGTTAAACATGATCCCCATTTCACTACCTGCCTCAACACTGAGCCAGATTTCTAACCCATCTTTGGTTCAGCCAGCTAGTGTGCAGGTGCCATCCAACTTTGGAGTGTCAACGTCAGCTTCAGCAATTCCAGCTGGAGGCCCTCCTGGTGGTGGCTACCCATACAGCTCAGGCAGCGGTCCTCCTGGAGGTGGGCCACCATACAATGGGGGTCCCCCTGGAGGAGCAAGCTCGATTTGGCATCCTCCACCTGTCTCAGGCAACTACCCGCAATACCCTGTTTATCCGGGCTCTGGTGGGAATGTTCCTGGTGGATTTGGTGGGGGTGGTCCTAGTGGTCCTGGAGGACCAGGCGGTCCTGGAGGTCCAGGCGGTCCTGGTGGACCAGGTAGTGGTGGTTGGGGTGGTCCTCCTTTCAGTCAGGGGCCACCACATAGTGATGGGCAAGGTCAATTTCCAAATGCTGGTATTCCTGGTCTGCCCACCATAAATCCAACCACTGGTCCTTCGTTCTCTTCTCATCAGAAGTTAACTCCAAAGATTGAGTTAGTTAAGTTGAATGGTACCAATTGGTTGACATGGACAAAGCAAGTGTATGCTATGCTGTGGGAAATGAATGTCAACTACTGTGTTCATGATGATTATCAGGGAGCTTATGATGATTTCAAAGCTCAAACCATTATCACTCAAGCATGTACTGAGCAATATGCTGTTCAGATTACTGACTTGACAAGTGCTTACCATATGTGGAACAAGCTGCTGCAAGTGTTTAACGCTAGAGCAGCAGCTAGGCTAATGAGCCTCCACAGGGAGCAAAGGTTGTTCACCATGAAGCCATGTGAAAAACCATCTGACTATGTTCTAAGATGTAGGAAAATTGCAAACAAGCTCAAATCACTAGGAGAGCAGTGTTCTGAGGTTTGCCAGTGCTCTATGATTATAGAAGGCCTCACTAAGGAGTATGAGGTAGATAGGCGTTTACAGCTGTCTGTGTGCAACAACCTTCCAAATGTGCACCAACTCCAGCATGTTCTTGAGTTAACATATATGGATCTTCAAGCAAAGAAGCCATATAATCCTCCAAACACCTCAAACCCCAAACCTCATAGGAATCAAAGGTGGGGGTGGTCAGCCTGCAGGCAGGCAAGGTGGTTCGGGTGGGGCTGGTTCAGGTGCTCACCAGGCAGAAGTGCCTAATAATACTAACCGTGAAAAGTCAGGAACAGGACAACCTGCGTTTCAACAGCAGAGAAGGCCTGTACTAATATGCCAGTACTGCAGGAATCCAGGACACACCAAGACAACGTGTCCTAAGCTTCCAGCTCAGGAGAGGAGGGCACAAACTGATTGTGTACAAAGGGATACTGTAATCTCCCAACCCTCTCTACCTGCTTGGCTTATAGATTCAGGGTCAACTGATCACCTTTCTCCTTCAAGTGACAACATGATAAATTATGTCAAGTTTGATGTGCCACAACGACTAATTGTGGCAAATGGCAAGTCAGAGGAAATTATAGGTGAAGGCACCATGCAAGTGCTCCTCGAGTCTGGCAGTTCCTTGTTCCTACACAATGTCAAGCATGTTCCCTCTAGTAAGAAGTATCTTCTATCAGTGGGCAAAGCTTATTTAGATGGTATCAATGTCAATATCATGGGTATTGAGTGTTATCTTACAGATTCCAATGGGTACCATTTGGGAAATGCTGAGCATGCTTTCCCTTATCAGTGGCTGGTGGACTTAGCTCTACCAGACAAGCATGTTTCTTTCCATCCAGAAACTAAGTTTGTGGAGGCATGCAATGTTCAGGTGATACACAGGGATGCATCAGAGGCTGGGGCACTTGTCTCCAGCCTATATGGTAAGAATGATGAAGGGCAAAATGGTAAAGGGAATGAAACTCCCCTCTTCTGATTTCTCAAATTCAATAGGCATCAAAGGTGTCTGCAGTGCTTGTCTGCATGGGAAGCAAACTCTGCAACCTTTTAAATCAACAGGCACTGCTTGCACTAGTAAGCTAGAGGTTGTGCATATGGACCTTATGGGCCCAGTCTCACCTGAAACGTATGATGATGAAAAATATGCACTTAATGTCTTAAATGAATTTTCTGAGATGTCAGCAACTATCCTACTCAAGTCAAAAGCAGATGCATCAAGAGAGGCAGTTAATTTATTGACTGAGTGGCAGACCCAGCACGAGTGCAAGGTTAAGTTTATCAGGACCGACAATGGTACTGAGTTTTCTGGGTTAGAAAAGTTCTGCAGGAAAAATGGTACAGTCCATCAAAAGACTGCACCATATGCCTATCAACAAAATGGGAAAATTGAGAGGCTGAACAGGACTCTGCAGGAGAAAGCAAGAGCCATGCTGACTGCCTCGAGCCTACCTCCAGAATATTGGGGTGACTCTCTCTTAACTCCAAACTATGTTAGGAATTTATCTGCAGTTTCAAATCATGACAAAACCCCTTTTGAGATGTGGTTTGGCACTGTTCCTGATGTCAGTCACTTACGTGTTTTTGGGAGCAAGTGTCATGTCATGATTGAAAAGTCCAAAAGGGATGGTAAATTTAGCCCTGTCAGTAAGGAGGGTATTTTCTTGGGCTATGATGGGCACAGCAAGAATTATCGTGTTCTCATAGATTCCAAAGTCACAGTGTGTGCAAGACAATTTGTCAAGTTTGAGGAGACTTTGTCTGATGATGATGAAATGCCTGATCTCCTTGATGTGGTGAATGAGGAAGAGGATTTTTGTAACGCTAAACGTGGGCTCAGTACAGTATTCTGAATATATATAAATAGAGTGGGTAGGCTTCGCCAAGGGGTAGGTTCCTTGGCCCGCAGAAGTGTGTGTCACCACTGCTCCGAGGTTCGAGGATACCCCTCGAACCTCCCACGGTTGGTCCTTCCCAGCCGGGGTCCCAGACGCTGGCCCTCGGTCGTTCCCATCGACCGTCCGCTGGTGACTAGGACCGGGGACCGGCGCTGTACACCGATCGGTCCAAGACCTTGGCGCTACAGCTCCTCCCCACCAAGAGGGTTGCCACTCCGGGCAACCTATCAGGCGTGCACCTCCACAAGGGGAGACTCTATCCAACGGTCGAACCGTTGATCAAGGCAACTCCATGCCCCCGACACACATGGCTCTGATTAACCATCTCACCATGTGCCTGAGCGTGAGCGACTTTCCATCGCACGCTAACACTACCCAAGTACCGTTGTTCTTCAACATTCACACCGTGGACCTTTTTCAGATCTGGGTTTTCAGGAGTTACGTAACATAAGACGTAACCGGTCATGCTGCAAGATCAGATGCTTGGCAATTAAACAACATGTGGTGTGCACACACGTGCAATACATTGGTTTTCCCACAAGCATATAAGTTATCCCCAGGGCGTCCCCCGACGATCGCAAACACCATGCACCAATAGAGTTAGGGAATGGCCCCACATGCCCAACAACTATCCTCTCGGTCCCGCCGGTTTGAACACTGACGCGGGCACCGATTATGTGAGCCTATTGGATTTAATAAGTTGGTCCTCTTGACAGCGAGTTCAGTTGCCATTGTTGCCCCGGGGTTGACCCCGCTGGCTAACTCACGGGGTTGGGCGCCCAGTCTTGCGTCCGCGCGCAAGCTCTGTCGACCGAGCCCCTGACCGGCTCCAGTATTCACTGACCAATTTCTCACAGTTCTCAAGGATAGCCACAGCTGGCTCCCAGCTGTTGTGTTCCTGTGTGTACCCCTTCCAGGATACATTGATTGATCAGGAACTCCATGTGACTTCTTATGAGACGATGCGATAACACCTTCTCCACGTGGTACTCAGGTTCGCCGTTGATGATCTTCGGCAACGGCGGGGGCTGCACACGCCCACCATCTTTGTATAACCTGAGCAATGAGACATGGAAAACACTATGCCATTTAAGATTATCAGGTAAGTCCAACCTGTAGGCCACTTCGTTGATCTTCTCAACAATAGTGAATGGCCCCATCCACTTAGGCAAGAGTTTCTTTCCCATGATGTTCTTCGGTTGGGCGAACTTTGTTGCTAGCAACACGCGGACCCCTACCCCGAACGAAACAGAAACTCTGTGTTTATCCACGTAGGCCTTTTGCCTACTGACGGCTACTTGTAGGCATTGCTTTGCCCTCTTCCACAGCTCTTGGAAACGTTCTTCAAATCCCTGCGCTTCCGGCACCTTAGAAGGGAATTCTGGGTGCCCCGGCACCCTTGGATGGCACCCGTAATTTAGGAAGCAGGGAGTGTTCTGTATTGACTCTTGAAATGTGTTGTTCACGGCAAATTCCACTGATGTGAGAAGATCATCCCAATCAAGCCCATCCGGGGCAACGTAATGCCGCAACACATCCTCCATCACCCGGTTAGCCCTTTCGGTTTGACCGTCGGTCTGCGGGTGGAAAGCTGAAGAAAAGCTTTGTCTGATCCCCAAGAGTTTGCATAGTGCTCTGAAGAACTTTCCTGTGAACCTCGGATCTCTATCCGTAACAATCTCCTTAGGCATGCCAGCCACCCTAAACACATTGTCAAAGAACAAGCGCGCCGCTTCCTCGGCCGACACTTTGACCGTTGTAGGGATAAACTTTACCATCTTGGAGAAACGACCCACCACAACCAACACAGCATTATGTCCCCTGTTTGTTTCAGGCAAGGCTGTAACAAAATCCATGGACACGTGTTCCCAAGGTTTCTCACCAATAGGGAGTGGAGTGTGTTGCCCTTGGGGCTTACCGGCAAGGGGTTTGTTTCTCTGGCAAGCATCACATGTAGTGACATACTTGTGAACATCAAGGTCCATCCGAGGCCAGTAGAATCCCCGTTGCACAGCCTTGAGGGTCTTCTTTACTCCAAAGTGTCCAGCAATCTCGCGATCGTGGAAGGCGCCGATGACGTCGTCCCGCAAGTCTTGCATTGGAGGTACAAACACACGGTAAGTACAATCCTCTCCCTTCAGCCACTTCAAACCATCCTCAAAGACAAGGTTGTCAGAATCCCCTTCCTTCTCTAAAGAAGGATTCTCCGCGTACGCACGTTGAAGCTTTTGTACCAGCTCTGAAGTACCCCAGACCCAACGCCGTAAGATGCCCTCTTGTCCTAATTTCCTAGTAACATTGCCATGGGTTGATGGCAAGGCCCCCTCCCCCCCCGGGTTGCGGGTTGCAGATCTAAGAGCTGAGCGAATGCTATCTAGCTGAGAGGGACGGCGAGATAGAGGGTCTGCACAATTGGTACGGCCAGGGCGGTATTGCCACTCAAAATGAAAACGCTGCAGAAATTCTGACCACCGAGCTTGACGTCTGGAGAGATTAGCCATTGTGGGAAGAAATGTGTTTGGATTATGGTCAGTTATTACCCGAAAGGAAGTTCCTTCCAAGTAAGACCTCCAAATGGTAAGCGCGTGAATTACTGCCAAACCTCTTGTTCACCGACAGGGTAATTTTGCTCCGCGGGGGTCATGCTACGTGACTCAAAAGCAACGGGAGCACCTTCTTGAAGAAGTACAGCACCCACTGCATGACCAGACGCGTCTGCAAGTACCTCAAAGGGTCGGTTGAAGTCAGGGATTCGCAGGACAGTAGCGGTGGTTAATGCCGTTTTTAGCCTACTGAAGGCGGCCGCCCGCTCTGCGGGCCAATCCCAAACTGCACCCTTTTTGAACAAGTTCGTTAGACAGCGCGTTATAGATGCCTTCCTTCCTTGAATAAATTTCCTGAAATAATTTGTCAATCCCAAGAAACATCGTAATTCATGGACAGTGGTTGGGGTGGGCCAAGTCACAACGGTTTGTATTTTACTTGGATCAGCCCTCACGCCCTTCCCACTCACTAGATGACCCAAAAATGGAACCTCGGACATGAAAAAGGAGAATTTCTTCAATTTGCAGTATAGTTTGTGTTCTCTCAACAAACCAAGTACTGCCCTTAAATGCTCTGCATGTTCCTGCTCATTTTTGCTGAAAATTAAAATATCACCCATATAAACTACGACGCATTTACCAATCAAGGGTTTGAGGACCTCATTCATCACATATTGAAATGTAGCAGAGGCGTTGGTAAGCCCAAATGGAAGTACTTTAAACTGGTACAGTCCCTGCGGGGTCCTAAAAGCCGCCTTCGGGATGTCTTCATCTGTAATGCGAATCTGATGATACCCTGACATCAAATCCAAAGATGAGAAGACGTTAGCACCCGATAATTGGTCTAACAGGTCATCTATACGTGGGATGGGGAATTTGTTTTTAATTGTGAGTTTGTTCACACCCCTGTAATCCACTACCATCCTTAATGAGCCATCTTTCTTATGTACAAAGAGAATGGGGCTCGCAAAGGGTGAAGTACTGGGTTCAATGAACCCCTTCTCCAGCAATTCCTGCAGGACACGCGTTACCTCCGCCCTCTCTGCAGGTGAAAGCCTGTACATGGGTCTTTGAGGAGGAACCTGCCCTTCAGGGATTGGAATTGCGTGTTTAATTCCCCTATCGGGGGGTAACTCAGAAGGCAAATCATGTGGAAAAGCATCCGCAAATTCTTCAGTGATAGACACAATTTTGGGATCCACATCATTTACAGATTTGCTCTCTTGCAGTACATTCAACATGTCAGGTAATACCCAGAAGCCAACTGCTCCCTTGCGGAGCGCCCTTGATGCTTGCACAGCATTAATCACCGCCACTGGTGGCTGTGCACATTCAACCGGTCTTAGTACGTGTTCAACTCCCTTTACAAGGAGTGTAATTGTTTTGCGCCTGTAACTTAAATCAACACCATATTTGTTCATGAATGGGTCTCCTAGAATTACTTCCAGGCCATCCAACGCGGTAATGATGCATGGAACAGTAATTTGCACCCCCTCTAATTCGAGAGGCACTTCAGCAAATTGAGTACTACATGACAAGGTTCCATCCGGTAACTGTATTGAGCGGCGGCCCATCACGAGCTTTTTCAGCCCGTGTCTTCTGCCGACTTCGTCAGACACAAAGCAAGACGTGGCTCCGCCATCCAACAAGCACCTCACGGTCCCGCTTCTCCCTGGGAGACCCGCGCGGACCACCATCGTGAGTCGGCCTACTTCCGGTTCTTCAGGATCTAATCCTGAACATGTATACAGTTTCACATACGCATCATTATCATGAACATTCATGGCATCTAAGGCAAACAATTTGACACGTTTCCTCTTCCGAGAAAAGTCACCAAGACCACGGGCTTTTGGGCTTACCTTTTTCGCCTTGTCAGGGCATTGACGTGCTATGTGACCGTATTTGTGGCACTTGAAGCAACGCAGTTGCTGTTGCTTCTTCCCACCGGGCTCGCCGGGTGTACCATGTTTCTTGTCACCATTGTTATTTTTCTTGATTCTGCCAAACCACGTTTTTGGAGTCTTCGAATGGTTTGGTGCTTCTGGTTTTGGCTTAGCTTCCACGTCTGGTAGAGCACACAACGAGTCAATATACGCTTGCAATGGCACGTTGGCCAAACCGGCAAATTTCAGCCGAAGCTGCACAGAAATGTTAGCTGGCAACCCCTTCAAAAATGCGTGTACATTTTATATGTTTGGCCTTTCGCCTAGGCGAGCAAGCAAGGTGACGAATTTGCTAACATACGAGGTTATTCCACCTCCACATGACGACAAGGTCAATCTGTCCAATTCCATCAAGAGAACTTCGGGATCCTCCATTCTCCCATAATTGGACATCAAAAAGGTTTCTAGGACAACCCACGACAATGGTTGGGTGTTACTACCGAGAAAGCGATGCCATTGGATCAAGGCGGGACCCGTAAGACTCGCCGCGACCCTCCTTACTTGTTCGATTTCTTCCATAGCAGTAGAAAAACTAAAAGAAATGGCCCTCGCATGTGCCAGCCACTCCTTAAGTGACAAATCACTCGAAAACCCAGCAAACTCTCGGACCTTACCGACCGACGGAGAGAACTTACCCCCGCCAGCTTGCGGCGGCTGCTCTCTTTCAACGATTAGGAGAGACAGTAAATCGTGGTGCATCTTAATAAGCTGCCCCACCGTAGGATTTTCGCCAACACCCTGATTCGGGTCGGCATCCTGATCGGCACCTTGGTCGGCGCCTCCACCGGCACCTTCGCCATGCATGTCGCCATCTTCCACATCAAAATCCATGGGATTGTGCTCTCCCATGTCTGCGTCCATGACTCGAGCGCTAATAACCCAGCCTACTCCCTACTGTACCGAGACCCACGGCGCACAAGCAACCACTCGCCGATACCAAAGATGTAACGCTAAACGTGGGCTCAGTACAGTATTCTGAATATATATAAATAGAGTGGGTAGGCTTCGCCAAGGGGAACGTTCCTTGGCCCGCAGAAGTGTGTGTCACCACTGCTCCGAGGTTCGAGGATACCCCTCGAACCTCCCACGGATGGTCCTTCCCAGCCGGGGTCCCAGACGCTGGCCCTCGGTCGTTCCCATCGACCGTCCGCTGGTGACTAGGACCGGGGACCGGCGCTGTACACCGATCGGTCCAAGACCTTGGCGCTACAATTTTCCTGTAGATTCTGAAACTGCAGTCAATGGAGAAGATGTGCATGAAACTTCTGAAGACTTGTCCCCTGTTTCTTTGGCCCCCTTGGGCACTGATCCAAGTGTCATAAGGTTTGATCAATTAAACCTTGAGAGGGCTAAGTTCATAAGTCAAGATAATGCTAACCTTGGGGAAAATCAGGGCACTGCAGATCCTGAAACCCATGGCTCGGACCCGCGTCCCGTTCAGGATGTTCCACAAGTGGTCCTCCAACAAGGTATAGTTAATGAGGCTCCTGATTTTCAACTTGAGCCTGTTGAGTTTGATTTTCAAGGTGCTGGTGTCTCACACTCACCTGCTGGTCTCTTTGGGGCCAGATATCCTGACAGAGTTAGGAATAATGTGTTACAAAATGAGGCAAATTTAGCTGAAATTTTCAGTGGCTATGTTCAAGTTCGGAAAGACACACTGATTATTGAGCCAGCAACATATATTGATGCAATAGATTCACCTGAGAGTGACAAGTGGGTTAGTGCAATGCAAGATGAAATGAATTCATTGAAGGCATTAGGCACTTGGTCATATGTTGTGGTTGATGACAAAACCAAGAAAAAAGGCTCTCCCAGTAAAGTGAGTTTATAAAGTAAAACTTTCTGAAACTTGAGAGATTGAGAGGTTTAAGGCTAGGCTTGTAGCCAAAGGCTTTAAGCAAATTTATGGTGTTGACTACACTGAAGTGTATGCACCTGTTTCCAAGCACTCAACTTTAAGATATGTGCTGTCTAAAGCAGTTGAGAGAAATATGCAGGTCCATCAAATGGATGTGAGCACTGCATATTTGCATGGAGACCTTGAAGAGAAGGTCTTCATTCAGCAGCCACAAGGGTTTCACATTGGTGGGCCTAACACTGTCTGCAGGTTACACAAAGCCTTGTATGGGCTTAAGCAGGCCCCTAGGGCCTGGTATGTCACAATCAGCAGCTTTCTCAAATCTGCTGGTTTTGTCATTTCAGATGCAGATCCATCTCTATTGTAGTGAGGTGACGCGTGCGGTGCCGCGTCTGCGTACCTCATGCGGCTCGCCTTTCGAATTATGTGCAGGTCTTTTGAATTACGTGCACGCCTGCATGTGTGCGCATGTGTCTTCACGCACGTCGTACTACGAGAAGCTTCACAATATAGGATGTTCATGAAATGTCCAAAAGGATGCCCTCTCGTCATCCTTCTCGTGGTGCTCGCGAGAGCATCACATAGAAGGGCGATGTAGCCGGGTTCACCACAAGTTGGACACACACTTCGAGAGACACACTTATCTTTGGGGCCTGGATATATCTGTTGCATATTATATTGTATTGGCGTTGGCCATATTGTTTCTTGGAGACTCGGAATCGCCTGCGTGAGGAGGAGCTGCGTATTGTAAGAGGAATCGGCGTCACGTTTACTGTCTCGCGGTGTCACCCCTTCCTTAAACCCTAGTATCTCTTATTATTAAACTTGCATACACGTCTCCCCTTTGTTTCATTTGGTATCGGCGAGGCGGTTAGAGCCTCGGTTCGAAGGGAGACGTAAGGAAGGTTGCCATCGGATTGTCCCTTGCGAGTATGGCGTCCGTCAGGAAAGGAAGCAAGTACGCTGGTATCCCTTTGTTGGAAAAGGAATTGTTGGAAGGGCTTGAAAAGGAGGGTGTCGAAGTGGACGATCTCATGCAAGAGGAGTTTGAAACGGAACCAGCTCCACCGCCTAAACCCACACCCAAACGGAAAACCAAGCTTGCACCAATGAAGAAACCCTTGAAGAAAGACAGAACCCAAATTTTGATTGCTAAGCTACTCAAAAGGATCGAGGCCTTGGAGGGTCAACGAGCTTCCCAGCGGACGCCATCCTCAAATCACGTAGTGCGTGTGCCTATACCCGCAATGTTCACGGGCAAACGGGGGAGTTTCCAGTTCTTTGCTAGCAAAGTAGAATCTTATGCTGACATCTCGAATGTGGCACGTGACAAGTGGGTGGCAGTCGCACTCCAGTGCATGGAGGAGCGACCTACAAAGGTGTGGGGAACTCACTTAAAAAGGAAGGAACGGGAAGGGGATCAAATGGAGGCAACTTGGGAGGAGTTCAAGACTTTTATGGGGAACCGCTATGACTCAACCGACCTTGTTATGGCCGCACGCCAAAAGCTTGATCATGTCTATCAAGGCCATGAAAGTGTTGAAAAATATATCGAAAGGTTCATAACGCTCTTGAGTGACGTTGAAACTGAGTATGAGATATGCGAAAATGATAAAATATACATGTTTCTCAAAGGCTTGAATGCTCATATTAGAGTTGCTTGCACGATAAACCCACAAACTGGTGTTAGATTCTCAGACCTCGACGTATTGTGCACTTATGTGGTGCAATATGAAAGTAACTTAAAGTCAGGGGGGATGCTGAGGGGACAGGAAGGAAGGAAGGTTCTCAACGCTGTGAAGAGGACTCCCATAAGCACGCCGGCACACTTTCCGGGATTCACCCAGGGGCCTGTGCTTGGAGCCGTCGGCCACAGCGTTGGTGGGAAGTTAGATTCTCGGACTAGCGTCCCCTCCGAGCGCCAGTGTTACTTCTGCAAAAACTAAGGTCACGAACAATGGCAATGTCAGGCCAAGCGGGACTACTTGCAAAGGAAGAGCAGGCGCGACAGTCAATTGCCCCCACCTCCTCCTTTTCCCTCTAATCAAGCTCGAGGTGGGCAGTGGAAGGGCCGTGGTGGCCGGGGAGGACATTGGAAGGGAAAAGGGCCGGGGCATAATCCTCAAAAGTAAATTCTGAAGCCATGGATGCCACTTGCTTGCATGAATTGCACTCTCTTGTGGCCTCCAAATTGGGAAAGGAAGGGGTGAACCTTGTGGTGCCAAATGTTAGGAAGGCTGAATCTGAGATTTCCAAGTTTTTAGGGGAACAAAGGTGCAACCCGTCCCTCACTTGTTGTTTCATTGTGGGAAGGAAAGCTTGGAAAAGTAAGAGTCTCTATGCTCACCGTATGCAAGGAAGGATTGTGGAAGTGTGTTCAGGAAGGAAGGGACAGGCGGTAGACATGAATGGTCAAACTAGTGTATACCCATTCTCTTTTATATGTTGTGTGGTTCCCCCAAGACCCACACTCACCATGGGAAGTGTTACTACTGACTCTCCGCTCGCTATGACCTTTCCTGCGAATGTTAAGGGGAAAATCCTTTCAGTGTTGTTTGACAGTGGGGCGTCTCATTCCTTTATTAAAAGTGTTACTTTGCAAGGACTTGGGGTGCGCTATAAACCCTCGAGTATCTCAGTGACTCTTGCGGATGGAAGTGTGTCTGATACGAAAGGAACGGTCGATGTGTCATTTACGCTTACGCCCGGTGTAAGCTCCCGTCATAACTTCATTGTAAGCCCTGCCATGATTGATGGGGTAGACATGATTTTGGGGCAGGATTGGATGGAAGCAAGGGGAGCCTCCATTGATTTTCGTGTGAAAGCTGCTCACTTTAGACATCATGGGAAGTGGGTTACCTTAACACGAGCAGATTCACCCTTGCCGGTTGGGCCAAAACTTGTTTGGGGTCTTCAAGCAAAAGAAAGGAAGGAGGGAAGGAAGGACAGGAATGGAAGGGGATGGAAGGGGCAAGATGTATGAAAAGTTTGCTTGTATACTGTGCTTGTGAATGACCAGGCTGAGTTGGTGGACATCACCGGGGAGGACGCCTCAAGTGGGGTCGACCTGGCGGATACCGACCAATCTGTGGACGACACGCCCGTCATCACAAAACCCACCAGTGGTACCGGTATGACTTTCACTCAACAAATAAATGATATGTTGGAAGGAAAACCGCAGGCATTGAAGGAGTTGTTACGTGCTAATGAGGTTTTGTTTGCCAAGCAACTCCCGGGGCTACCTCTGGAAAGGGAAGTATTTCACACAATAAATTTGGAGGAAGGACATCGGCCTCCCAATAGGCCCGCGTACCGGCTAGCTCCAAGTGAGCTTGCGGAGTGCGAGAAAACAGTGGATGAGTTGTTGAAATTGGGATTGATCAGGCCAAGTTGCTCCCCTTTTGCTTCACCTGTTTTGTTTGTTAGGAAGAAGGATGGAAGTTTACGGATGGTTATAGATTACCGTCCCCTCAACAAAATCACCATCTCTGATAGATACCCTCTACCCAGAATTGATGACCTGTTAGATAAACTTAAGGGAGCAAAAGTGTTTTCAAGCTTGGACTTACTGTCTGGATACCATCAGGTCAGGCTTCGGAAGGAGGATGTGCCAAAGACTGCCTTTCGGACCCCTTTTGGTTTGTACGAATTTCTTGTTCTCCCCTTTGGTCTGACAAATGCCCCCGCCACATTTCAGAGGTTGATGAATGAAGTCTTTCATGACTTTATAAGGGAAGGATTTGTGGTGGTGTATTTAGATGATGTGCTCATTTACAGCAAAACGGAAGATGAACACTTGGGGCAGTTGGAGAGAGTTTTCACCCGTCTGCGTGAACATCAACTCTTGGCAAAACTTGTTAAATGTTCTTTCTTTGAGAACCAATTGAAGTACTTGGGACACATTATTGGTGCAAATGGATTGGAAGTGGATATGGATAAAGTCAAGGTGGTGCAAGAGTGGCCTTCACCCACAAACGTAACGGAAGTTAGAAGGTTTTTGGGGTTGTCTAACTATTTTCGCAAATTCATCCAAAACTATAGTATCCTAGCAACCCCATTGACCGCTCTCTCTGGAGCAAAGGCACCTTGGAAGTGGGGACAGGAGCAACATGAAGCATTCACCAAAATCAAGGAAGCATTGGTAAGAGCCCCTATCCTGACACTCCCGGATGTACGTCGGCCATTCAAGGTGGTGTGCGACGCATGCGATTACGGCGTGGGAGCTGTGCTGTTTCAAGATGGGAAGGTTTGTGCTTATTTTAGCAAGAAGTTGGGAGCAAGCGAGAGGAACTACAGTGCCACGGAACGGGAATTATTGGCTGTGGTGTATGCTCTCACGGAATGGAGATGTTATCTTTTGGGGAAGCCAGTGACAGTGGTAACGGATCACAAGTGTAATACCTTCTTGGGTCAACAGGTTGGGCTTAGTCCTCGGAGGGCTCGGTGGGCCGAGCGCCTGCAGGAGTTTGAGATTGAATGGGTATGGGAACCGGGAAAGACCAACATTGCGGACCCGCTCTCCAGGTGTTTCACTCAACATGGTCACCCTGGATCTGGGGGGAGGGACAATGGAGTAGTGGCCGGGGCTGCCCTCCGGCGCAAGCGTACGCGCCCCTCTCCGGACTGCCTCACCCCCTCCAGATTGGATGCAGCTCGGTCCCGCAAGGTTCGAAAAGTCCCGGAGCCCGCTCAAGAGGTCCAAGACCCCCTCGGCACGATGGAGCAAATTGGGTTGGCCAGCCCAAGTGAGCTCACCCCCGATACCGATGGGTACGAAACCTTACTTGGAAAACTTGGGAAGGCTTACACAGATGATCCTTGGTTGGCAGTGCGCGCGAATCGTCGGAAGGTTAGTCTTAAGGGAGGCTTTTGGGAAAGGAATGGACGGGAGTATGTTCCTGCATTGTTTGAGGAAAGGAAGAATGGGGAACTTGTTGTTAAGAATCTGCGACGTGGAATTTTGGAAGCATTGCATGACCCGCCTCATGTTGGCCACCCTGGAGTAACTCGCATGTATGAGCTTCTCACAAGGGAATGGTATTGGCCTGGAATGTATGAGGATGTCAAAGCCTATGTTGCTCATTGTGACTCTTGCCAGCGGGTCAAGGCTCGGAATACTTTGCATGCTGGTCTTCTTCACCCTTTACAAATACCAGTCAGGAAGTGGCAAAGTTTGTCCATGGATTTCATTACTAATTTGCCAAAGACTCCCAATGGAAATGATGCTATTTGGGTTGTCGTGGATAGGCTTAGCAAGTGTGCTCATTTTGCAGCTACAACCATGAATGCGGATGCTTATACGGTGGCACAATTGCTAAGGACACGGGTATGGATGTATCATGGATATCCGGAGGAAATTGTTTCTGATCGGGACCCCCGCTTTGTGAGTAAGTTTATGAAGGCGTTACATGAACTTACGGGATGTCGGCCTGCCCTTTCAACTGCCTTCCATCCTCAAACAGATGGGCAAACTGAAAGGACAAACCGCATTTTGGGAGACTATCTGAAACATTATGTTGCAGATCATGGAAGGGATTGGGATAGTTATTTGCCCGAAGCCGAATTTGCGTACAATAACTCTTGGTAAACTTCTATCAACACAACACCCTTCAGGCTTACATATGGTCAAGATCCGAACGTCCCGTTTGCAAATGGGCACTTGGGAAAAACTGGAGTTGGGAGTGCGGATGAGTTTGTGAGGAAGATGGGTTTGGACATCCGACGGGCACAAAAGTTTTTGGCTGCAGCCCAGGACCGGCAAACTGCCTATGCAAATAGGCGTCGCAGCGATGTGTCGTTTGCGCCGGGTGACTACGTGCTTGTGGATCGGGACTTCTTTGCAGTTCACAGGAAACTTCCACAGAAGTTTGCGCCTCGGCGTGTGGGACCCTTCAAGGTCCTTAGCTCGCCTGGCCCCAACGCGTACCGCTTGGAGTTTCCAGACGGCTACGACCGGTATCATCCGACCGTGAATGTCAACTTCCTCACCCCCTACCGTACCGCTGATGTCGCACGTGTGCGTCCGCCGCCGCCGCCCCCGCACCTCGTCAACGACCATATCGAATACGAGATTGGTGGCATTGTGGACCACAAGCCACTCATGGACGACCGCGGCCGCACTCTCTACGACCCGGATGGAACCCCGCATATGCAATACCTTGTGTGATGGAAAGGTTACACGCCCGACGACGATACGTGGGAACCACTCACGAATTTTACGCGCTGCCGCCAGCAAGTGGAGCAGTACAGAGGGAGTCACGGGTTGCCTCCATTGCCTCCCAGGGGCACAATCCCTCGGATTCGCCCTTAGGCCCCGTCGACCGGTTGGCCCTCCTTGGAGGGGTCTCTCTGTATGGCCATATGGACTGTGGATAGGCTAGGGTAAGGCTGCCTTACCCGGTAGGGTGGACCATGGGTCCCTTACCTGGATAGATCATTGTGCACATTAGGCTCGACATGGCCGCTTCACTTCATTGCCACTGGACACGGAACTTTGGACTCTGGAACTTTGGACTCGAACTTGGTTTGAACCTCACTTGAACTTTGCCTTATGGACTTGTGGACTTCTCGACTTATGAACTTCTGGACTTTTGGCTCTACGTGGACTTAGCTGTTTCCTCCGTTTCGTCTTTTGTCATGTTTGTCATGAATGATACTTATTCTTATTTCTATATGGTGGGGACCCCGATACGCAGCGATCGGCTGGGGTCTGGCAACACGGGAGGCGGGTTGCCCGTAGGTAGTGTTCTGAGTCTCCGCATGTTGGAAGGTCTTTTGTTGTTTTGTTGCGCTCTGCCTTCTGCGCGGGGACGCACAGGAATAGGGGGGGAGTATGTAGTGAGGTGACGCGTGCGGTGCCGCGTCTGCGTACCTCATGCGGCTCGCCTTTCGAATTATGTGCAGGTCTTTTGAATTACGTGCACGCCTGCATGTGTGCGCATGTGTCTTCACGCACGTCGTACTACGAGAAGCTTCACAATATAGGATGTTCATGAAATGTCCAAAAGGATGCCCTCTCGTCATCCTTCTCGTGGTGCTCGCGAGAGCATCACATAGAAGGGCGATGTAGCCGGGTTCACCACAAGTTGGACACACACTTCGAGAGACACACTTATCTTTGGGGCCTGGATATATCTGTTGCATATTATATTGTATTGGCGTTGGCCATATTGTTTCTTGGAGACTCGGAATCGCCTGCGTGAGGAGGAGCTGCGTATTGTAAGAGGAATCGGCGTCACGTTTACTGTCTCGCGGTGTCACCCCTTCCTTAAACCCTAGTATCTCTTATTATTAAACTTGCATACACGTCTCCCCTTTGTTTCATCTATTCATACTGCAAAGAGGGAGTTCTGAGACTGTTTATCTACTTTTATATGTGGATGACATTCTCATACTTTCTCAGGACCTCAAATGTATCTCTGAAGTGAAGTCTCTCCTAGCAAGTAAGTTTGCAGTGAAGGATTTAGGGGAGGCCTGACACTTTTTGGGTATGCAGATTACCTTTGAGAGAGATTTAGATGGTAGTCTAAAGTCAGTGAAGTTATCAAATGAGAAACTAATCACTGACATTTTGGACAGCTTTGGCATGACAGGCTGCAACCCCAAGGCTACACCCCTGGATAATTCCTTCAAGTTGCAGAAGAATTCAGGGGATCCCTTACCTAAAGACAACAGGTATAGGGAACTTGTGGGGGGCATTTTATATTTGGCCAACACAATCAGGCCTGATCTGTCATATGCTACTGGTGTTCTCGCACGTTTTGCAAATGCTCCTTCAAATATACATCTTAGTGCTGGCATGCATGTCTTAAAATATCTTGCTGGTACTAAGAATTTGGGGCTTGTGTGGGAGAAAAGTGACAAAGGTTTTATGGCCTTTGTTGACTCAGATTATGCAGGGGATTTGGATGGTAGAAAGTCCACCTCTGGATTTGTTTTAATGTCTGGGTCAGCTGCAGTTTCATGGGGTAGCAAGCTGCAACCAATTGTTGCTTTGTCTACTGTTGAAGCTGAGTTTATCTCCATGTGTACTGGAGTTCAGGAAGCATTGTGGTTTGCCAAGTTGATCACTGACTTTGGTGAAAATCCTGGCAGTATTGTGGTTTATATTGACAATACTGGGGCCCTTGCAAATGTGAAGGGGATTCCCATCTCATCTAGGACTAAACACATTGCTGTAAGGTACCACAGGGTCAGAGATGAGGTGGAGAATGGAGCAATTGAGCCAAAATATGTGGCTACCAGTGAGAATATTGCTGAATTCTTCACTAAGGTACTTTCTAAGGTCATTTTTGCCAAGCTTAGAGCAATGGCAGGTATTAAATAAGTTGTAACCTAATTTCAAACAATATTTCTGAGAGATGTTTCTCCCTACACATGAGGGGAGGTGTTAGAAAAATGGACACTAACATGTATACTTAGGTATCTTAGCAACATGTTGGGTCATTTCATATTAGCATGTTTGTGAGCCACATCAATTCATTTCAAGGGTTTATAATACTTTCAATGCTCATAAACAATAAGGTACAATCATAGTTCACTTGGGTACACTTGGGTTCACTTGGGTACACTTGGGTTCACTTGGGTACCATACAGTACATGTACTGTATGGTACTTTAAGGTTAATTGACACTCATAGTGGTTTATTAAGGCCCTGGTATAATTTCGGCCTGTTTTCTAGTAAGGTATACTTATTCCGGATCTCATCGATCTTGAGACTTTAAGTCCTGCGGTCCTTGGTGTTTGATTCGAGGTTCGTATCGGTGGTGAGTTAAAGTTCCGAGTCACTTAGATTCGAGACTATCATCGACCGAGATTCGCACTGTTCATCGACGACCATGTCGAATCATAAGGTACATTGAAATTCCAGTGCATAGTACTGATGGCATGCAAACTTGATCGTGCCCGTACGCTTTTAAGATCTGGAGTTGCAAACCTGTCAGGAGGCTAATAAATGAGTAGTCTCCTTACATATATGTATATATACACCCCGTGACAAAAGTCTCCGGGTTTGGTACTTTACAATTTGCTGCTGTTTTTGAGCAGAATACACAGCGTGCATGCCCCAAGTTTGGCATGCAAGCTGTGCGTGAGCATAGAAAGCTACTGACGAAAAATCACGGTCAATAATATCTTTTTAAAGGTACAGCACTTCGAAGACTATGAGCCCCCAAAAAATGGCTCTTTGAAAAACAGCACTATCAAGGTATTGCCCTGGCTCGCACCTTTGCATTTTCCTCACACTCCGCGAGGGGGTTCCGACCCCAGCCTTCCAGCCCAGTGGGAAGCAGTATTCAATGTCCTCCAGTCCTTTTTTTCTAAAGTTTATTTCTCACCTATGCACAATGGAGCGTGCAAAAAAAGTGATTGAATCCGGCAAAAACTGACGCCGGATTCTTTAATCTTGGGAAAACGCTCTAGCTCCCAGAAACCATCATCGATTTTTCTCAAACCAACCCCAACTCATGTGTATGAATATTCACATCCAACGCAACAAGTTTTATGATTTTTAGAGCTCTGTGCAGGGAGTTAGGCTCACCTACACACAGGGGTCCGAGTTTCGGCTGCCACGTTGGTGATTAAAGGCTGTACGGCAGCGGCAATTTTGTACCTCAAATCATTCATGGGCCGGACACAAACTGTGACATCAGCTAATTAATCACCGGAACTACCTATCAGAGGTCACATTTCATAATTTCATTGCGTACGGACAAAGTTACAGGCCTTCAAGTCGATGGGTACCGCTAAAACCCGGAGACTTATGTCACAGGGTGTCGAGTGAAACTTAGAAAAATCGCCAATGCCTGAGCACGATGAATTTTATGTGAGTGTGGCCTTTAAAATCATTAAAAAATTAATATTAAGCTACCTGATTTTTTTCAAGAGCTGGGCACGCTTCTAACTTGGAGAAATAACCCGTTTTCCTGTAGGTAAAACTGCAACTTCCATGCGGCCGGGCCGGTTCTACTCCGTTGAGTATCGCGCACGTGCGGCGACCTTGTACGCGCAATGCGGCTTCAATACAAAAGCGGCCGGTGAAAGCCTCGTTCATTTATCCAAGGGCAAGCATCCAGGAAGGCCTGGTGAGTTTTGCAAGGAACAATACTTGAAGGAACTGAAGTATGGCAGCGTTCAAGACCGGCCCCGTCCTGGACGCCCCAGCAAATTTCCAGAGGTCCTAGCCAAGAAATTGTGCAACAGCTCGTGGTGCCAGATGATTCAGACGGGGAGCCCGTCTACAGGGAGAGTGCTGAACATGTACTTCATCTGAATCTTACCTTAAAAAGGCAAGTGGACGCCGTGGGCTGCCATCCAAGGACCGTGATGAGGGCAGTAAAGCGTGCAATCAAGTCGAATAAAAATGGACATCCAATTCAGATCCATTAAATAGGAGAAACACTTAAGCGACGAGCAAAAGGTCTGTCTCTCTAACTCCCTCTCTCTAATGGTGTGTGTGTGTGTTATGTGTGTGTGTGTGTGTGTGTGTGTGTGTGTGTGTGTGTGTGTGTGTGTGTGTGGTGTGTGTGTGTGTGTGTGTGTGTGTCTGTGTGTTTAGGGTTTAGGGTTTGTGTGTATGGATGTGTGTGTGTGTGTGTGTGTGTGTGTGTGTGTGTGTGTGTGTGTGTGTGTGTGTGTGTGTGTGTGTGTGTGCCCTGGGAATAGCCCCCCCCCTCTATCTATCTCTATTGTGTGTGTGTGTGTGTGTGTGTGTGTGTGTGTGTGTGTGTGTGTGTGTGTGTGTGTAAGTGTGTCTGTGTGTTTAGGGTTTAGGGTTTGTGTGTATGGATGTGTGTGTGTGTGTGTGTGTGTGTGTGTGTGTGTGTGTGTGTGTGTGTGTGTGTGTGTGTGTGTGTGTTAGGGATTAGGGTTTGTGTGTATGGGTATGTGTGTGTGTGTGTATGTGTGTTTAGGGTTTAGGGTTTGTATGTAGGTGTATGTGTGTGTGTGTGTGTGTGTGTGTGTGTGTGTGTGTGTGTGTGTGTGTTTGTCTCTCTCTCTATGCCTCCCTCTCTCTCTCTCTCTCTCTCTCTCTCTCTCTCTCTCTCTCTCTCTCTCTCGATCTCTCTCTCTCTCTCTCTCTCTCTCTCTCTCTCTCTCTCTCTCTCTCTCTCTCTCTCTCTCTCTCTCTCTCTCTCTCTCTCTCTCTCTCTCTCTCTCTCTCTTTCTCTCTCTTTCTCTCTCTTTCTCTCTCTTTCTCTCTATGGGGCCAGAGACTGATATATGTTCTTTGCCCTTTCAACAGGAGGCAAGAAAGCGCTTCGCGGCCACCATGAGAATGTGCTCAGCGAAAGAGCGACATGCAACTGTTTTTGTGGACGAGAGTTGGTAAGTTTGCAGCCAAGCGGGAACATAAGAGCAGCTGTAAGGAAGGGAACCCGCCCCCGGCCCTGGACAGACAGTGTCAAGAAAAGAAGAAGCCAAATCCAGCTACACTTCATTGGGGCTGTGATGCATGGCGTTGGCAGTATTGCATTTATTCTTACGATAGGCACCACTTGGCTGTCAAAGCATTACACGGTGAGCAACTGACCTTCGGAATCCACCTTGTACTCCACTCGTTCCTTATTGAAGGAAGGAGACCAAGTCACGCTACACCCTTTGAACCCGGGCAAATCTGCCAAGAACTGTCTCGAAGCCACAGCCCGTTGCAACACTTGTTCAATCAAAAGGTCCGAGTGTTGCAAGTCATCACCATGTATCCTTAACATGTGCCAACCTTGCTGGAGTGCAGCATCATTGCAACGATTGTCAACTGCTTGTTGGTCTACCCCCTTTGCCCTTGTCCACCCCACACGGCCATGGTGCATGGGCCATCAACCTGTATCATCACTCTCTGATCAAGGATTGTGAAGTCAACAGCACCTGAGAATCCCTGCAATATTCTGCACTCCGTAATGTATCTAATGTGGAAACCGTTTTGCGAAATTGAGTGTACTCGCCTCCAATATGTGA